>SJYX01009312.1:50430-76988 GCA_006410675.1 Oreotragus oreotragus | reverse complement strand
CCAGGCTCCCCCATCCCTGGGATTCTCCAGGCAAGAATACTGGAGTCGGTTGCCATTTCCTTCTCCAGTGCATGAAAGAGAAAAGTGAAAGTGAAGTTGCTCAGTCTATCCGACTGTTAGTGACCCCATGGACTGCAGCCCACCAGGCTCCTCCGTCCGTTGGATTTTCCAGGCAAGAGTACTGGGGTGGGGTGCCATTGCCTTCCCCAGATTAGGGCAGCCCTCCACAATGAAACAGAGCAAGACCCAGTGGGTCTTCCTCCCCAGTCTTCTGCCTGCCTTTGTCTATAGAGAACTGTTAATCAAAATGATTTAATCAGAGAAATGAGAAAGTGCAGAAACAAAGGAAACAGTCGAACAAGACCAAATAATACAAGTTTAGTCATTAAGCCAAGTGTAGTATCTTTAGTTCTTCTATAGGGCCCTAAATAATATTCTGTGCCATATGCTTTGAGCTATTCAGTAGATACTGAAAGCAGGCAGAAATTAACTACATGATAACAAAACTGTAGCCATGATGTGTAATTCTCAAAAATCCGACAAGTTAGGCTTCAGCAGTACGTGAATCAAGAACTCACAGACATACACGTTTGGTTTAGAAAAGACAAAGGAATGAGAGATCAAATTGCCAACATTCATTGGATCATAGAGAAAGCAAGGATATTCCAGAAAAACATCTACTTCTGCTTCATTGACTACAGATATGCCTTTGACTGTGTGAATCACAACAAACTGTGGAAAATTCTTCAAGAGATGGGAATGCCAGACCACCTTNGCCAACATTCATTGGATCATAGAGAAAGCAAGGATATTCCAGAAAAACATCTACTTCTGCTTCATTGACTACAGATATGCCTTTGACTGTGTGAATCACAACAAACTGTGGAAAATTCTTCAAGAGATGGGAATGCCAGACCACCTTACCTGCCTCCTGAGAAGCCTGTATGTGGGTCAAGAAGCAACAGTTAGAACCTTACAAGGAAAAACTGACTGGTTTAAAATTGGGAAAGGAGTACAACAAGGCTGTATATTGTCACCCTATTTATTTAACTTCTATGCAGACTACATCATGCAAAATGCCAGGCTGGAGAATCACAGGCTGGAATCAAGATTACTGGGAGAATTATCAACAACCTCAGATATGCAGATGATATCACCCTGATGGTAGAAAGTGAAGAGGAACTAAAGAGCCTCTTGATGGAGGAGAAAGAGGAGACTGAAAAAGTTGGCTTAAAACTCAACATTCAAAAACCGAAGATCATGGCATCCAGTCCCATCACTTTATGGCAAGTAGAAGGTGAAAAAGTGAAAGCAGAGACAAATTTCATTTTCAGGGGCTCAAAAATCCCTGTGGATGGTGGTTGTAGCTACAAAATTAAAAGATACTTGCTCCTTGGACAAAAATCTATGACAAACCTAGGCAGCATATTAAAAACCAGAGACATCACTTTGCCAACAAAGGTCTATATGGTCAAAGCTATGGTTTTTACAGTAGTCATGTATGGATGTGAAAGTTGGATCATAAAGAAGTTTGAGTGTTAAAGAATTGATGCTTTTGAACTGTGGTGCTGGAGAAGGCTCTTGAGAGTCCCTTGAACTGCAAGGAGATCAAACCATTCAATCCTAGAGGAAGTCAACTCTGAATATTCATTGGAAGGACGGATGCTGAAAATGAAGCTCCAATACTTTGGATACCTGATGTGAGTGAAAAGTTAAAATTTTACATAACCTCCTGCTCATTCTGCCTCTGTAACTCAGCTTGTTCCTTGCAAAGTCTGGATCACGAAGGTCATGTAGTCTCAGAAGGTGGGGACTTACTAGGAACTGGAGCTTATCTCACTCACCCTTGTCCTGCTCTTTGCAATTGCCCAGTCCCTGCAAACCTGCTTAATCATGCCTGCTCATGTAAAGGTCAGGTATCCCCCTCCCCAACTTGACTGCTGTTACTGTGTGCACGAAATCCCTTAGTTTAAACCAGCCTATTAGCAGCTAGTGTTGCCCACTATAGTTTGTCTATAAGAACTCTTAACCCCTTTGTTCAAGGCTCAGAGCTTACAGTGTTAACTCCTCCAGACCCACCAGCATAATAAACCTGAGTTCTCCAACTCTCTGAGTGTGGTGCTTGGTTTTTCGAGTACTGGTTTTCTGCAACAGGAGAGCCAACCTCCCGGAAAAGGTTGGCTTTTCCAACCTTTTGGAAATCTTTCCCTAGGAAAGATTGAAGCCAAAGGAGAAAAGAGTGATAGAGGATGAGATGGTTAAATAACATCACCGACTCAATGGACATGAATTTGAGCAAATTCCAGGAGGTAGTTCATGACAGGGAAGCCTGGCGTGCTCAGTCCATGTGTTCACAAAAGAGTCGGACACAGCTTAGTAACCCAACAACAAAAACAAAAAAAAAGCTGCAAAGGTTCTGAGGACTGTCTTCAAGGCAATGAGAACAAATTGACTCTGGAACTAATGATTAACTTAACTGAACTTTAAAAGAACAAGATGACACTGATCAGACCACTGCATAATCAGTTTCAAGATGACTGTCAGAGCGGACTCTGCTACTTCTATATGTAGTCACCTTCTGCCTACACCCTTGTTGATGCATGCCACGTAGCTTCAGTCATGTCAACTCTTTGTGACCCCATGAACTATAGCCTGCAGCCTGCCAGTCTCCTCTGTCTATGGGATTCTCCCAGCAAGAATACTGGGGTGGGTTGCTGTGCCCTCCTCTGACTCAGGAATCGAACTCGAGTCTCTAATGTTTCCTGCATTGGCGGGTGGGTTCTTTATCACTAGCACCACTTGGGAAGCCCTCTACACTGCTGAGACTCCCCTTTAAAAGCTCTTGCCCACTGATTGTCAGGAGAAAGTTGACCTCTGACAAGAGTCTGCCATCCTCTCCATCTGCCCGCCTCCAAAAAAAAGCAAACTTTCCTTTCTACCACGTCTGCCTCTGAGCAGTATTGGCCTCTGAGCGGTGAGTAGCCAGACCCCACTTTCGGTAACAACAACACTGACCCTTTTTGAGGCAGTACAAAGAAACAGTTAGGAGCACTACTCTGGAGTCAGGCAGACCTGGATTGAATCTGGAGTCCAACATTAATTAGCTGCATGATCTCAGAAAATGTACCTAATCTCTGTGTGCCGTATTTCCTCATTGGTAAACTAGAGCTAAGACAGTATCCACCAACTAAAATCATTGTGAATGTTGAATTAAATGAGAAGAAGCACAGTTCTTATCACAGCCCAGTCCCACATGTGATAGGCAATGGTTCACTGCAGTTACTAACAGTGACACTTAAATGTCTGATATTTTGCATGTGCAGCTGCTACACCACAGAGGCTCAAGGTATCCATCGAGGTTTCCCTTCACAAAGAACTCCAGTTTAACCAATTCTGGCTAACATAGGCAAAAGAGAAGTACATCATAAGACATGCCAAAACTAAACATAGGAATGGAGCCAGCTCCAGGGGTCTCACTGGAAAACTTTCAGTGGAGTCCTGGGAAGGATTCAGTCTCGACAGCACCCAGGAGCCACTCAGCTTTTTTTGCTTTGGCTCCATTCCTTCATTCTTTCTAGAGTTATTTCTCCACTGATCTCCAGTAGCATATTGGGCACCTACTGACCTGAGGAGTTCCTCTTTCAGTATCCTATCATTTTCCCTTTTCATACTGTTCATGGGGTTCTCAGGGCAAGAATACTGAAGTGGTGAAATACCTTGCATTTCACCTTCCCCTATTCTACAGAAGTATCCATTGGCCAAAGAGAGAATTGAGACAGTGATAGCAAGGATGCCAAGAGAAAGCAGTCCACATTGAGTTTTGAAACCCAGAATAGCTATCTTGAACACCCAGACAAATCTCAAAAGCCAGGCTTTGTTATGAGAGAGAGTTTTCTAAATTTAACTCCTAGTAGGCGCATGGGCCATGGACTTGGTCATAAAGCAAACTGGTCTCCATGGTGCAGAAAGAATATGCCTTCTACCATCAGGGGCTTGGAGTGAGGAAGATGAGGCTGAGTGGGGATCTAGTCTGCATAGGAAGCAGAAACAGGAAGCACAGCCCTCTCTTTCATCCTGGGGTTGCGGGGTGGTGTGAGGAGGAAAGAGGACAGCTAACAAACATGCCATCCCTTTTCTCCCTCTTGGGGTGAAACCTAGGGATGGAAAACTGGTCCAAATGCCCACATGTGTTTGAAGAAGCTGACACTGTGGTGATAGCAGACGAAGCTGAGGTCTGTGAACTGAAAAAATCCACAACCTAAAAGTTATGTTTCTTTTAAGTGTTGATTGACTTATTTTTGGACCTTCATTGCTACCTGGGCTTTTCTCTAGTTGTGGTGAGCAGGGGCTACGGTTTAGCTGCGGTGTGCCAGCTTCTCATCGCAGTGGCCTCTCTTGTTGTGGGGCACGGCCTCTAGGACACGCGGGCTTCAGTAGTTGTAACACATGGGCTCAGTACTCGCAGTTCCTCGGCTCTGAGCACAGGCTCAGTAGCTGTAGCACAGAGCTTAGCTGCCTCCCAGCACATGGGCTCTTCCTGCATCAGGGATCAAGCCGGTGTCCCCTGCACTGGCAGGAGAAGTACCACTGAGCCACCAGGGAAGCCCAAGAGTTACATTTTACTTGGTGGACAAAACTGAGGACTTAAGCCTGGGACAAAACATCTCAGATAACTCTGAGAGACTGTTCCAAAGAGGCAAGGAGGGGAGCCAGGATATACACGAGTTTTTGCAACAAAGACCAGGTAATCAGAACATCAAACATTACTGAAAATCAAGGAAAAGCAGGGATCTCAAAGGAATTTAGCACTTTTCTACATATGGGAAGACACAAAGCTTGGGCTTTTTGAAATCATTCCTTTGCCAAGCACCTCAGCTATCTGCAGCCAGTATTCCATTCTTATCCAGACTCTCCTCGGGGTGCACTGACAAGGATAGCTGCAGTGGCTGACTGCTAGATGGAGGGGGATCGTGCCTCCTTCCTGAGTTCCGTCAGGGCTCACCTTCTGGGTGGATGTAATGTAAAGGTTTGATGGCTGCAACATTCTGATACAGCAGGCAATATTTTTCATTCACAGGTTCTAACTTAAGAAAACTCAGCATATAGCCCTGGCTTGGGAAGCAACCAAGCAGCTGTTGGACAGCTCCTGGCTAGATTCTAGAGTGCTCAGCTGAGGAAACTGCTGGTAGACCTGCAGCGGGGCAGGGACAGAGCGACGGCTCTGTCCGGACTTCTGGGCAGATACAAGGATCAGCATGATGTGGGACACACTCAAACAATCTTAGCTAATAGAGGTGGTGTTGGCTTATCAGCAAGCACAAGCCCGGAAGCTCCAAACGTCGATGCAAATACTCAATCGACAATCTACGAAAGAAACAGAAAAAAAAAGAGTTTCACTCAGCCCAACTAAGGACTACAGCCCAGGAGTGCAGGCTCTACCAAGAAAGACAGCCCTCTGGAGAAGCATGGTTTTCAGCAGAGCTTTCTATCTGGTTAGAATGAAGAACATCAATGATGGTAGAGGTAGGAATATATTCTTTAAAGGTTTCAAATGAAACAGATTAGCACATACGCAGCAAGTCAATGAGACCTCAGTACCTGGGAAGGGAATCTTGTCTTTGACGGAGTACTAGCCTGGGCCCTGTGTGGGGGGCATTCATCCTTATCTTCACAGTGGACATAATTTAGTTCCAGATCATGCATTCTTCTCCGAATGGCTAAAGCAGATGTAGAATGCATTATAAAAAGGCTATAAGACAGGCCATTCTCAATACCCAAATTCAAGCCAGACCATGTGTAAACCAGAATGAATTCCCCATACCTCATTGGGTGAACATTTCTTCCATCACAAAGAGCTTCACGGCACTGGAGAACCACATCCAAATTCAAGCCAAACCATGTATAAGGCAGAATGAATTCTAAGACAGGCCATTCTCAATACCCAAATTCAAGCCAGACCATGTGTAAACCAGAATGAATTCCCCATACCTCATTGGGTGAACATTTCTTCCATCACAAAGAGCTTCACGGCACTGGAGAACCACATCCAAATTCAAGCCAAACCATGTATAAGGCAGAATGAATTCCCCATCTCTCCATGGGTGAACACTTCTTTCTTCACAAAGATCTTCATGGCACTGGAGAAGAAACACACATGTGATGGGGCAGAGCATGTGATGAACCCAGGTGCAATTTACTCCTTACACATTATGTCAGCATGGCACCATTTGGGAAGACAGAAACCTGCCTAGGATCAAGATTTCATGCAGAGAGTTTACTACAGAGAGTTGGTCATACATGGAATGGAAACTGAGAGCCCAAATAGGGAACAATGAGGCAATCAGGGATGATAAAAGCATGAAAAATAAAAAAGCTGCTGTTTAGCCAGAAGGCCAACACATTAGTAGCTAGATGGGTATGGAACACCTGAATTGTACACTGTGTTGTTTTACAAAAACAAGAAGATATAGGTGAATTCTTGCCCTGGGCAGCTGCCTGGCTCCCCGCTTACTTCCATCAGGCCTTTGCACCTGAGCAGGGCCTTCCCTGGCCATCTTCTTTTACCTGGCACCTCCCTTCCTGAAACTCCCTATTCCCAGCCCCTGCTTTATTTCCCTCCAAAGTGCTTACCACCAACCAACCAGCTTGGCATTTACTTGCCTATTGTTTTTTCTCCCCAGCCTCACCTCACACTAGGCTTGAAACTTTATAAAGGCAAGTTTGGGTCTGTCGCATCCATTGCCACATCCCAGCTAGTGCAGAGTTGGCGCTGCGTCACCAGCACGGTTACAGCTTGCCTACAGCACTGTCTGTGTCCTCACCTGCAAAGCCTACTTCTAATTTCTCTGGTTTTCTGTTATACAAAATGAGAGCTGAGCTCAAGGATCTCCAAGGGCTCTTCCACAGAGGCATTCCTTGGTTCTGGGTTCTTCTGATTGGAACACATTCCCAACGTGTAGAATCTAAAAAATAAAACAAACATGACTATAACAAAGCAGAAACAGACTTACAGTTATAGAGAACAAACTAAGCGTTACCAGTGGTGAGAGAGACCAGGGAACCCTGGTGGTCCAGCGGTTATGGCCCCATGCTTTCACTGCTGAAGGCCCAGTTTCAATCCTTGGCCAAGAAACTAAGATGGGCTTCCCTGATAGCTCAGTTGGTAAAGAATCCGCCTAAAATGCAGGAGACTGGTTCAATTCCTGGGTTGGGAAGATGCTGGAAAAGGGATAGGCTACCCACTCCAGTATTCTTGGGCTTCCCTTGTGGCTCAGCTGGTAAAGAATCCGCCTGCAATGCAGAAGACCTGGGTTCAATCCCTGGCTTGGAAAGATTCCCTGGAGAAGGGAAAGGCTGCCCACTCCAGTATTCTGGCCTGGAGAATTCCATGGACTATAGTCCATGGGGTTGCAAAGAGTCGGACATGACTGAGCAACTTTACTTTCATTTTCAGTGATCAAAGAGGAGGGGTAAGATAGGGGTAGGGAATTAAGAGGTACAAACTACTATGTACAAAATAAATAAGCTATGGGGATATATTGGATGGCAAGGGAATACAGTCAATGTTTTATAATAAACATAAATGGAATATAATCTTGAAACAGTATGTATACACCTGAAACTAATATTGTAAATAAACTATAGTGAAAGGGAAGTCGCTCAGTCGTGTCCGACTCTTGGTGACCCCATGGACTGCAGCCTACCAAGCTCCTCCGTCCATGGGGTTTTCCAGGCAAGAGTACTGGAGTGGGTTGCCATATACTGCAATTTAAAAACAAGGTTTTCCAAAAGTTATTCTATTAGAAAAGACCATGATACTGGGAAAGACTGAAGGCAAAAGGAGAAGGCAGCTGAGGATGAGATGGTTGGATAGCATTACTGACTCAATGGGCGTGAGTTTGGGCAGACTCCAGGACATAGTGGAGGATGCAGGAGCCTGGCATGTTGTAGTCCACAAGGTGGCAGAGTCAGCACGATTTATCAACTCATCAACAACAGGAAGTTTCTATTCCCTCCACATGGGGGCAGCAAAGAACAGTGAAGGGCTGGCCAGGTGGCGCGCTCTCTCTAGGATGCCAGCAAGTGATGAGACAGAGCAAACATTTTTACCTCCTTCCAGCCTGCTCCCCTATGGCCTCCGGAGTCTCAGAAAGGAGTCAGAGCTTAGCTTTCTTTGTGTCCCCATCCTATCACCAAGGAAACTGGGTCACAAGTTTGAAAATTAGACCAAGAATGACAATTAGGGATAAAAACAGACCAGAAGCCCCCTAAAGCAATCAGACGCGCCTGAGATAAGCTAATAACAATCGCTGAGAAGTGAATTTAGTTACAAATTTCTAAACATCTGTGCACAGCCGGATTTAGGATGAGGTGAGTGAGCCCTCATCTCACTCACCAAATGTAAGAAGAGCAGCCCAAAGATAATAGTACTTTTGTGCAATATTTCTAAAAATAAAAATTAACCAAAAAACAACAAAAATACCATGATGCACAAAAGTAAAATATTTAAATAAAATTATATAGAACATGTAAATGGGGCACATAATTTTCTTTCTGCCTCAGTTCCTAAATAGCTTCAGACAGCATGGTTTGAGGGGGTTTGATATTTTGTTCATCGTGCATTTTGGGGCATTAATTTTTGATTTTTTTTAAATATTGCATTGACATACTATTTATCTTAATTGCAAAGGTTTTGGTGTCCCTTCATATTTTCTATTTTGGCTCACTCTAATTCCTGGCCTGCCAGGGGCTTCCCAGGGAGTGCTAGTGGTAAGAATTAGCCTGCGATGCAGGAGATGTAAAGAGACACAGGTTCCATCCCTGGGTCAGGAAGATCCCCTGGAGAAGGAAATGGCAACCCACTCCAGGATTCTTGCCTGGGAAATCTCATGGACAGAGGAGCCTGGAGGACTATAGTCTGTGAGGTCACAAAGAGTTGGAAACAACTGAAGCGACTTAGCATGCATGCAGCAACCCAGGCCTGCCAGGTCTCTCTCCCTAGGGAGCATCAGAGTCACTCAAGTCCCCTGGCTGACAAACTCTTGCAGGGCATCCTCCATGCCTGGGATGTCCTGTGAGAGCCTGTCAGAGCCGCAGCACCCAGATGGCAGCCCTGCCCCTTGGCTCACATGCCTTGGCTCTTCCCCCAGAGTCCAGCACCAGCCTCTGGATCCTTCTTGCCTCAGTCCAGGCAGCAGTATCTACTGATCAGAACTGCCAGGTGAGACAAAACCATATAAGGACCTGGGAAATCATCTCTATCAGGGACAACGGACATAATGTTGTACAGATGAGGCTGGAGGAAAGTTTCAGATCCAAAGCTCATCTCAGGCTGACGAATGAAGGTACAGAGTTGTGGACAGAGATGTCAGTTTCAACGATGAAATTATTGCTATAGATCAGGGCTGTCTGATAAAACTTTCTGTGACAATATAAATATTCTATATCTGGACAGGACAATACTGTAGCCACTAATCACAGGTGGTTACTGAGCATGTAAAATAGGGCAAGTGCAATTGGACAACTGAGTTTTTAAATTTACTTAATTTGGACTAATTTATATTTAAATTTGGGCTTCCCTGGTGGCTCAGCAGTAAACAATCCGCCTGCCAATGCAGGAGACTTAGATTCAATTCCTGAGTCAGGAAGATCCCCTGGAGAAGAAAATGACAACTCACTCCAGTATTCTTGCCAGGGAAATCCCATGGACAGAGGAGCCTGGTGGGCTAGAGTCCATGGGGTCCCAAAAGAGTTGCACACAACTTAGCAACTAAACAACAACATATTTAAATTTAAATGGTTGATGTGACTAATGGCTATTGTATTACAGTGCAGTTCTAGAGCAGCAATCCTCAAACTTCACTTGCATTGGAATCTTCTGCAGGACTTCAGTTAAAGCAGACTGCTGAGTCCATCTCAGAGCTTCTGATGCGGTAGGAGGTCTGGGGTGGGGCACCAGAGGTTACATTTCTAACAACTTCCCAGGTGATCCTGACGGTGCTAGTCTGGAGACACACTGACACCACAGATCCAGAGAGGATTAAGATTCCAATAAGCTATGGGATTATTAAACCAATCACATTATGTTGTGGGTGTTGGCTTGCACATGTGCATGCTAACTTGCTTCAGTTCAATCACTCTATCGTGATCGACGCTTTGCAACTCCATGGACTGCAGCATGCCAGGCCTCCCTGTCCATCACCAATTCCCAGAGTTTACCCAAACTCATGTTCAATAATGGAGAAGGCAATGGCAACCCACTCCAGTGCTCTTGCCTGGAAAATTCCATGGATGGAGGAGTCTGATATGCTGCAGTCCATGGGGTCACTAAGAATCGGACATGACTGAGCAACTTCACTTTCACTTTTCACTTTCATGCACTGGAGAAGGAAATGGCAACCCACTCCAGTGTTCTTGCCTGGAGAATCCCAGGGACGGGAGAGGCTGGTGGACTGCCATCTATGGGGTTGCAGAGTTGGACACGACTGAAGCGACTTAGCAGGAGCAGCATGTCCAATAAGTCGGTGATGCCATCCAACCATCTCATCCCCTGTTGTCCCCTTATCCTCCTGCCTTCAATCTTTCCCAGCATCAGGGTCTTCTCCAATGAATCAGTTCTTCACATCAGGTGGCCTAAGTATTGGAATTTCAGCTTCAGCATCAGTCCTTCCAATGAATATTCAGGACTGCTTTTCTTTAGGATGGACTGGTTGGATCTCTTTGCAGTTTAAGGGACTCTCAAGAGTCGCTTCAGTCGTGTCCAACTCTTTTCAACCCTGTGGACTGTAGCCCGCCAGGCTCCTCTGTCCATGGGATTCTCCAGGAAGAATACTAGAGTGGGTTGCCATTTCCTCCTCCAGGGGAGCTTCCTGATCCAGGAATCAAACCTGTGTTTCTTATGTCTGCTGCACTGGCAAGCGGCTTATTTGCCACTAGGGCCACCTTGGAAGCCTTGGAGCAAAATGGCAGCCTGGGCTTTGGAGAAAGATAAGACTCAAATCCCTGCTCCTGCTCTAATTAGCTGTATGACCTTTCATAATTGCTCCATCACAAATGGAAATAATAGTACATACCTAATAGGGTAATTACAAAGATTAAACATGATAAGGTATATATGTCATTTGATGTTTCAAGATCATTCCCTGCTCTGAAAGTGTGCTAACAAGATTATATATGTGGACAATGCAATTTGTAACATAATTTGTGACATCTCCACAAAATAATTCCGTCAAGATTTCCGAGTGTTGCTGTGTTAATTATTGTGTAAAACAAATTACCCTAAAATGCAGTGACTTCAAAAAGCACATATTTATTACCTGCAGTTTCTGTGGGTCAAAAACTCAGATGTGGGTTAGCTGGGTATTTCTAGCTCTCTATCTCCCTTGAGACTAAAACTGCTAGGGCTGCACTCTTACCTGAAGTCTTTATTCAGTGGTTTAGGAATCCACTTTTAAAAAAAATATTCTTGTGGTAACTATACATAAAATTTACTATTTTAATCAGCTTTAAGGGTATGGTTCTGTGTCATCAAACACATTCACACTGTTGTGTAACCATCACCCCCATCCAACTCCAGAACTTCTTCATCTTCCCCACCTGAGACTGTATGGATGAGATATAACTCCGTTTTCCCCGCCACACCCCTAGCCCCTGGCAACTAGGATGCTGCTCTCGTCCCTTGACTTTGACTTCTCTAGGTGGCTCAGTGGTAAAGAATCCGCCTGCCAACGCAAGAGATACAGGAGACACAGGTTTGATCCCTGGGTTGGGAAGATCCCCTGGAGAAGGAAATGGCAGTCCACTCTGGTATTCTTGCCTGGAGAATCCCCATGGACAAAGGAGCCTGCTGGGCTCCAGTCCACGGGATCACAAAGAGTCAGACATGATTGAGCATGTGCACAGGTGCCTCATACAAGTGGGACCATAGACTGTTAGTCCTTTTGTGGCTGGCTTATTGCACTTAGCATAGTGTCCTTGTGGTAGCCTGTGTCAGAACTGTCTCCTTTCTTATGGCTGAAGAGTACTTCATTGTCTGCATACACCAGGTTTTACTTATCCATTCAACTGTCAGTGGACACTTGGGCTGATACCGTCTATACACAAACAAGTCTCAAATGCCATCCAGCCTTTTGGGCGCAGCCTCGCCCGTTCTGCTTTTCAATTTCCGACTAGGACTCTGGGCTCTGCACCCTCAGCCTTCCTCTGCCCTTCCCTCTGATCCATGGATAAGACCAACTAACTTAAGGATCTGCCCAGCCCTTCCCTACACTCAGGGATTGTCCTCATGCTGATTCCGGGTACTTAACATCTTCATCCTGGTTGTACTGTTCTTTCCTGTCTCAGGCTAGGATATCACTTTCTTCAGATATTAATCACTGCCCATACAGTCCCCACAGACAATGGGACACTTTGGACCAAAACAGGGACCCCCACATATTTCCTATGTCTCACCACCAATACTAATCCCCCAGGCCCATCCCACCACTTGATACACAATATTGCATAAATTATTTCAGCATTTTGAAAGTGATAAACCAGGTCTTTCTTTTAAATTATTATAATCTCCACTCTACAAATAAGAAAAATGAGGCTCAGTGAGGTTAAGATAACTTTCCAAGGTCAGACAGCAGTAACAGAAAAACTCCACATAGTTACCACTGAGTTCCCAGGATGTCCTGAGTGGTATGTGATTTTTTTTTTTCCCAGGCTGAAAGCCTAGGGGGATGACCACAATTTAGAGGGGTATGTCTTTCTTATTCTGTCTGCTCTGTACCCAATACAACCCCTCCCCAAATGCACAGAGCCACTACCTTGGACAGCTAAAGACAGGGGATGAAATGCCTGTGATACTATAGTCCTGTGGCATCAACTACCCCACCTTCACTGAAACAACTAGAGGAAGACATCTGACCAAGCAAAGGTAGTTAAGACTGCCTCTCTCGTGGGCTGTGCTCTCCAAATCTGTGACCCCATGGTCTGGGGCCCACCAGGCTACTCTGGCCATAGAATTTTTCCAGGTAAGAATATTGGAGCACGTTGCCATTTCCTACTCCACGGAATCTTCCCGACCCAGGGATCAAACCTGCATCTCTTCCATCTCCTGCATTGGCAGGTGGATTCTTTATCACTGCACCACCTGGGAAGCCCTTGGAATTGGAGCATTAAAATGCAAAAGGACTCAGATGGCAGAACTGTAAGGTTATGCAGAGATGGGTTGGAGTCAGTGGCCTGGCAAGTCCAAGTTATGTGGGAAGCAAGGCTGTATCTTTTGAGGTAGGGGAGTGCACTGGTTAGGTATCCAGACTGTGAAAGTAAGCTGCCTGGTTTGGATCATGGCTCCCACTTACCAGCTGCAGGATTTGGGAGAGGTTGCTTCGCCTTTACGTGACTCAGTTTTCTCATCTGTAAAATGCGGAAACAAACAGTGTTCAACTCCATGCACTGTTGTTATAATGAAATGAACGAATACCCACCAAGGTCACAACATGGGCATACAACACATGCTGGAAACTGCCCGCTGCCGTTAGTCCAGAGCCGAGATGGCACCCAGAGCTCCGGAGACCCAAGGATGGAGCAGCTCTCTGTGACTTTCCAAGTCCCAGCAGGTCCGCCAGGTCTCAGAGCACTTCATTTCAACCACGAAAATGTTTCCCTAGGAAGCATGAGATTTCCTACTGTATTTTACCTAATTTACCTCCCATGGAAAGGCTTTTAAGAATCATACACCACATTGATTTGGAAGTTTTATTCTTTTTATTGCAAATTTCTGGTAAAGGAACGTACAGGGAAGCTGATTCTCATTTTAACTTTGGTGAAAAGAGGACGTGGAGCTTAGGGGCTCACAACACGTGAGTCGCCTGGGGGCCTCTGACACATGCAGCTGCCTGCATCCCCTTCCAGAGGTTCTGACTTAGCTGGTCTGGGGAGCAGCCCTGGCACCGGTAGCTTTTGGAAGTGCCCAGGTGACTGCAATCAGCCAGAGGGGAGCCTCCCCGCCGAGCTCCCGACAGGGGGACAGAAGCGTCACCTGGTCACGTAGCCCCTTGGCCTTAGCCCCGCCGGTTCCCTTCCTCCCAGGTGTGACATGTGCTGATTCCCCCTCCTCGGGGCCCCAGAGGAGAGAGATGCCTGAGGAGCCGTGGCTGTCTGTGCTTAAACCAGGAGAACTGTATAAACACGGTTACTCGAGCACAAAGAGAAACTCACTTTCTGATTGCAAAAGAGCATTAACCTTTTTTTTTTTTTCATTGTTAAGTGGAAGCAGTCTTCCTGAATGGAGATGGGAAGATTTGTGACAAAATAAGGAAATATATGTTGAATGACATATTTTTTGTATGACTTCTCAGGTACAAATTAAAAAGAAAAAAACTTTGTCAAGCCACTGAGGGTAAACTATTATGTACTTTAGCAGCATAATTTATATGGGTAAACAGTAATAGCCAGTTACAGATTTCATTCACGATTTAGTCTAAAATAGAAAATGCTTTAATTTTCCTGAGTCCTTGGCAGACGAAAAAAAAGTTTTTAAAATTTTCAAAGTATTCCTGTTTTCTTTTTCTTGGGTACCCTCACAGTTCGGAACGGCATGTATCTCACTGTTTTTACATATACAGGTGAACAGATACCACTGGTGCCAATTTCCAATGACTAATCAAATATGGCGATTGAAAAAAAACACCCATCATCTACGAAATTGCTCAAAAATGGACATTTCTTGACATTGTTATAAATGCAGTATCAACTTGATTTTCTGGCCATACAAAAGTATGAATTTCTATTCCATTAATGATACTGAATGATTAACATCATAACAGTGATAAAATTTGTAAAACATTTAAAAAATACATAGGATCCCGTTTTTACATCATAATTCTGATGTGCTATTGTGCCTTCTATTTTGTCTGCAAAACTTCTATAGGGTACAGTGCACTGATGTGATAAAACCAAGGCACAAGAATACAGTTACAATAATTGTATATAAACCTTTAGCACTCTGTGCCAATTTTGGAAAAATTTAGAGAGGAGATCAAAAAGCTTGAAAAATTTTCACATCCCATATGATTAATGAACAATCAATTATGTAATAAACAAGCTATTACCACCATTCCTTTATTGAATATATGGCTATCACTATATAGGCTGTGGATAACTGAAAAAAGCTTTCAGTATTAAACCCTGGTATAACTAGGTGGCTGATACAGATAATTGTGCCTTGTATTATCTAGATAACTGCCTTAAGTTTCCATTTTAATTTGTAGTCTACATGGCAGTTATCAATTTTTAAACTATTTTCATTGCATAAGTGGTAGATTCTTTTCCCAAATGTTAAATCCCCTCCCCCTACAAAAGACAGAAGATTTACAAGAAGAGAATCAATATAAGAAATGCACAGACAACAATAATAAAATCCAAATATGGACTCAAAGGTTGAATTCTAATCCATCAAAACATTCTCTTAATTTAGAGTGAGGAGAAACACATTCCCAAGATGATTCATTAGTTTCTTAATTTAAAAAAATCACCATGACATTTTCAAGAGTAAAGTCTTGGCTAGAGAGCATCACGAATCAAAGGGAAATTGTTAAGTCTTTTCATTCATAAAATGAAAGGGATAAAAGCCTTTTAAAATCCAGGAAGGGGAGGATATCTGATTAAATTTAGTAAGTGGAATAAAGTGGTAAAAATTGTATGTAATCCTTTCAAAGAAGAGTGTTTTCAAGACTCAAGGTAAACATTTAGACCCATGAAAACACATTTCTTGGCACATGCACACCATGAATAGAACAATCCTGAATGTAGTGACAGCCTGGCTACAGAGGTATCCAGCTTCTGGCCCCACTGGCAAAACCACCTTTGAGGTCCATATCCCAAGTCCCTTCACATGGGAGCTTCTGGCTTCTGCATCTGTTGGATTTGCTTCTGTAGCTGGTCCTTGTCCAGCTTCATCTTGGCTTCAAGAACTTGCCTGAGGGATCCTATGCTTTCATAGATGGCGGTAAACCCTTTAAGAAAAGGTAAATTTCACAAGAGTTAATATTAATTAAAAAAAAAAGATGCTGTATCAAATCCTACAGCAGACAGTACTGCTTGATTTGGGCAAAAATTATCAATAGATTCTCAAAGTACTGGAATAAAACTTAAATGGGAAACAGAATAGTTACATAGCTTCACAGTGTCTCCCTACAGATACAAAGGGAAACATGAAATATTACCACAGAGAAATATGACAGACACCACTTTAACCAAGGGTCAAAGCTATCTTCACCAACACTGGGAGGATCCAACATTATGTACCCCTGGTGAGAAAACCCTGGAAAGAAGCCTTGGCTCTGCATGCTAAGACAGACCACCTCAGCGCTGTCTGCACCTAAGTGCTCTCTGACTCAAGAAGCTAAATTCTGTGTCTCCATTAGTAGGATGCTCATGGTCTTTCTTCACATTGACTTTGGAGAAGGGATTTCAGTACTGCCTTATGACATCACTCCTGGAAGTAGAGTCCTTCAGTTTCAGTCTGCTAAAAGATCAAGCCCTGAGCCTCCGGAGAGGGAGCACTGACTCTAAGACTCTAGACTATCAGAGAACTCCTAACCTTAGGGAGTATCAAACAGTGAGAACTCCCACAAAGAAAACCACTTAAACACAAGACCTGACATCACCCAGCCACCAGTAGCCCCTGTGCAGGACGCCCCATCCAAACAACAAACAAGACAAAAATACAAACCAAATCATCAGCATTCAAGATTACCATGTCACTCAGCCCTGCCCATCAGAGGAAAAAAAAAAAAACAACAACAACTCAGCACAAATCTCACCCTATGTGAAGCTTACACAAAACTGGACCAAACTTAGGAGGGGAGAAACCAAAAGAAAGAATTCAACCTTGAAACCTAGGAAAGAGACCTCAAACACAATAAGTTTAAAAATAATGAAAATCAGAGAAATACTGCAATAATTGAAGGAACAAACGTAAACACAAGTCCAAATAAATAAAGAGGAAATAAGCAAACTACCTGAAAAAGAATTCAGAATGATGATAGTAAAGATGATCAAAACCCTTGAAAACAGAATGGAGAAAATGCAAGAATCAATTAACAAAGACCTAGAGGAATTAAGGAATTAGCATGCAGAGATAAACAACACAATTACTGAAATTAAAAACAGAAAGAATCACTAGCAGAATATCTGAAGCAGAAGAATGGATCAGTGAGCTGGAAGATAAAATGGTGGAAATAACTGCTGAAGAGCAGAATAAAGCTAAAAAGAATGAAAAGAGCTAAGGACAGTCTCAGAGACCTCTGGAAGATATTAAATGCACCAACATTCAAATGTGTCCCAGAAGAAGAAGAGAATAAGAAATGGTATGAGAAAATTGTTGAAGAGATTATAGTTGAAAATTTCCCCAACATGGAAAAGAAAATAGTCAATCAAGTCCAAGAAGCAAGAGAGTCCCATACAGGAGAAACCTAAGGAGAAACACGCCAAAACACATACTAATCAAACTAACAAAGGTTAAACACAAAGAATATTAAAAGCAGCAAGGGAAAAGCAACAAATAACATACAAGAGAAACCCCTTGCATTTAACAGCTGACCTTTCAGCAGAAACCTGGCAGGCCAGAAGGGAATGGCAGGATATAATTAAAGTACTGAAAGAAAAAGCCCTGGGAAGGGCACATCACTTCTGCAGCATGTCTGTCCAAAACACACAACCTGAATCGAATTAAAAAGAAGCAAGAAGACCCAAACGGTGGGACATTTCACAACATACTGGCCTGTGTTCTTTAATGATGACAACATTACTGTGAAACTGATCCAGATTAAGAGAGACTAGATAAGCAACGTGGTAACTAAATATGATGCAGTGATTCCGGATGAGAACCTGGACTGCGGATGGCTTGTTGTAAAGGAAACAATGGTGAAATTTGAAAACTGAATATTGAAAAATGTTTCGTCAATAGGACATTGTAGTATACTTGTTTAGGGCTTCCCCCAGTGGCTCAGAGGTAAAGCATCTGCCTGGCAATGCAGGAGATGAAAGTTCCATCCCAGGGTTGTGAAGATCCACTGAGGAAGGAAATGGCAACCCACTCTCATATTCTTGCCTGGGAAATCCCATGGGCAGAGGAAACTGGCAGGTTACAGTGAATGGAGTCAGAAAAGAGTCGGATACAACTTAGTGGCTAAATAACAACATAGTTGTTTAAGAGAATGTCCTTGGCTGATTTATGTCGATGTATGGCAAAAACCACCACAATACTGTAAAGTAATTATCCCCCAATTAAAATAAATAATTTTTTTTTAAAAAAGAGAATGTCCTTGTTCTGAGGGTATACACTTTAAAATAATAAAGGGGTAAAAAGGTATTCTGGCTTCTGCAACTTACTCACAAATGATTCAGGGAAAATTATATTCATTCACATTCATACACATATATACATTAAGCAAATTTCAAAATGTTAACAATTGCTGAATCTAATTGAAAGATGTATAGTTTTTGGACTAGTCTTACGGTTTTTCTAAATTTGAAATTACTTCAAAATAAAAAGCAAAATAGAAAAAAAAATTCCCAGTAAAGTTCATGTTATTCTGTATTTCTATTGGTTTTTAACATCTTATTTACCAGAGAGGTATTAATACATCTTTTGTTACCCAAATATTACAGACTGAAGGCACTTCAATATTCACTTACATGACAAATCACCAGCCACAACTGTTAGTTTCTGCAAAAAACTCCTGGTCAATAATGTGTTAAAATAAATGTCAAAATTATCTTGTCTTGTTTAGCGAATTTAGAATTTTCTCTCAGAAAATTTTCTTTATGCAACAATTCAAGAAAAAGAAGTATAAAAATTACTTATTAAATATTCCCTAGCAGACCAATAGTTAGGACTGGACAATTTCACTGCAGAGGGCCCCAGATTAATCCCTGGTCGGAGAATTAAAGTATCCCAAGTGATGTGGCCCAGCCAAAATAACATATATATCCTACATGTATAGAAAGATAATATACATTAAAAAGACTTCTGGATAATAGAAGGGTTTTTAAAAATACATTTTGTGTTTTATGATTTTCCACCAAGAAATCTGTTTTCATAACAAGAAAAAGTACATGTTTTTAATTTTTAAAAGGCTCATATGCATTTCTTATCACCATCTCATTAACCACCAACGAAACAGTCAAATATCATACTCTACTAGCCCAAAAGACCAAGAAAGAAAATTCACTTTTATCTCCACAAAGTTCTAAAAGTCATAAATTTAATGGCAGCCTCTCCTTAAATAAAATAATTAACTTGAGGTGGTTAAATAAGTAAGTATTAGCCGTCTAGTTGTGCCCAACTCTTGAGACGCCGTGGTGGTTACAACAAAATTATTCTTGGGATGGGACTACTTTTCTTCTCATGTGGCCAAAACAGAACAATTCCATGCAGAAAATTCACAGAACCAGAAGAACAGGAAGGAATCAGGAGACAATTTCGTTCCCCTTCCCATACTACCTGTCTTCTCTATCCTGACCATGGTCAACCAACCTTCACTTAAATACTTTCAGTAAAGAACTCCCAGGCTCACAAAGCACCTGTGTCTTTCTAAGACTTCCAACTGTAGATACTTCTGCTTCATAATATGTATTCAGGTAACTTCTGATTATTGGTCCCAGTTCTGTATTCTAGAGTTCAGAGTATAAATCTAATCCCTCTTGGGACTTGCCTGATGGTGCAGTGGTTAAGACTCTGAACACTCAATGCAGGTGGCCTGGGTTTAATTCCTTGTCAGGGAACCATATGCCACAACTAAAAGATACTGCAAGCTGCCACCAAGACCTAGGGCAGCCAAATAAATAAATACTTAAAATGTAAATCTAACCCCTCCTTTATCTGGCAGCACTTTAGAACTTGAAATCAGCTCTGACACTGTCTTCCAAACAAGTGTGGAAGAAAGAGCCCTGTGGGCTTCTGAGCAGAGGATCACCATTCACTGCCATGGTGGGATACTGCCAGCAGTATAAAATAAGCCTTCAAAGGCCTCTCAAAGATGTATGCTTAATTCTGAGGCATACTGACCTTGGCTATGATCAGAAAAGAACCTGCAGATTGCACTAAAGCTATGTATGCAAGCTAAGCGATTTTAGGTTTGTCCGCCTGTCTCTCGAGGTCTGTCTTCATGTCCTTGAAGTTGAAGCAATATTTTAGTTCTACTTGGAAAATTACCTAAGGACATTGCATTATCCAGGTCTGTAGGCAGTTGTGGGGGAATACTAATTAGTTGACTTTTGGATCATACAGAAAATGAAATGCAAGAACTGTTTTCTTATTGACCTACCTGCGTCAACTTCGGCTTTCATTTCCTTCATGTCTTCGGTCATCTGTAACTCAAGCTTGCTGATCCGCCCATGCACCTTCTCTTCCTCTTGTTTTGTCCTCTGTACCTCCATATTCTTCTTCTGACTCTCTTCTATTTTGTCCAGTCTGGCTGACATCTGGCTGAGCTTTTTCTCCATGTCCCTTTCACTGGCTCCCTGAGATCCATGATAAGAATAGCAGGTGATTACTCCAAAGGGTCTGTATTGCATTCATATCAGTCATAATATCATTTAAGAATAATCTGCAGAGAACAGAATCAAAAAGGTTGCTTGATGCTCACCCCAATATCCACTCTCCCCTTTTTCCATAACAGATCTCCAGTTTTCAGCTGGGTATAAGGTCACTCAGAATAAAGATTACCTTTTCTATTCTCTCTTGAGTTTGGTGTAGCCATATGATTAAGTTCTGGGTAATGAGACATAAGTATAAACATATGTGGCAACTTCTAGGAAAAGTTAAAAAAACAAAAATAGCTGAGACATAAATTAAAAAAAACCTTTCTTTCTTCTGTTCCTGGAATTCAGATGTAATGGCTGGAGCTCTAGCAGCCATATTGAACTATGTATGCAAGCGTCACTCTCTAGGACTGGTAGAGACTTAAGCCAGAAAGATCATGGGTCACTGAGGATTGATGAGCTACCATAACAGCCCTGCAATCCCTATACCCCGACTTCTTTTATGTGAAAGATAAATAAGCTTCTATCATATTAAAGTCACCATTATCCTGGAGTTTGTTAGTTATTAAGCCATCTCAGATGTAAAAATAGAGATCCAAAGACACAGAAGACTACAAATCAATCAGTAGATCTGATAAAAATATGGAGACATGTAAAGAAATAGCTGAAATAGAACATTTTCTTTCCTTTTCTCTCCATCATGCTTGGTTCTTATGAGAATCTGGATCTGCAGGCAAGCTTTAGAGGCCAGGACTACAAATTCCAAGCTGTAAGTGGGCTAAAGCATAACAGAACTCTCGTGATGTGCCCAGTGCACAGTCTGCAATTCAACAGCTCGGCATCAAGAGAGAGCAGAGCCAGAGATGCAATCTAAGCCAGTCACTTATGCTCCATCAAAGTCCAAGGGAGAGAAAGCAGTGCAAGAAAAGAGAAGGGGGAGGGAGGTCAGGCTAGATAAACAAATCAAAAAGCATTTGCTTTCTAAATACTGATACTGAATACTATATATGCAAGGCTTTCTGGGTATGGTTTTTGAGACTTCTGCAAACCTTAGGCCTGCAGGAGAATGGAGTTAAATGAGAAGGAACACAGAAAAGAAAACTGGATTCTGTTTAGATGTTGCCCTGTGACACCTCATGCTGGGTTTATAGGGCCTGCAAGGAGAAATCTAGTCAAAGCGGCTTTTACCAGACCATGAAACTAAAACTAAGATGAAGTATGTAATTGCTATTTTTATTTAGAAATGCAGCTGGACAACTTGGTTCTTTAAGGTCTTGATTTGGATTTGTCTTAATTGAAAGTACTGAAATTTTCTATTATTTTTCTTTGTT
Source organism: Oreotragus oreotragus (assembly GCA_006410675.1). Classification (NCBI taxonomy): domain Eukaryota; kingdom Metazoa; phylum Chordata; class Mammalia; order Artiodactyla; family Bovidae; genus Oreotragus; species Oreotragus oreotragus. The sequence goes on along the minus strand of SJYX01009312.1, from coordinate 55,122 downwards.
AACCAAACAAGTCAAAGTGCTCTGTCTCTTTATTACAAAAAATCAGTATGAACCATGGAAAGAGATTATAAGGCAAGAAACAGCCATTAACAGCTTAATGTAATGCTAAATAAATCAAACATACGTTACAAGGTATTATTCAAACATTGCAGGTCTCACCGAATAACTTAACTATGTTATGGTTGAACATCAACACCTACACTGTTTTCCTTAACAACCAAAGAAAGCTGATCGATTTTCTGCAAAAGTTCTTTTTCTATCCGTTCTTGTTCCTGCTGCAACCAATTCCGCGCTGATAAAATCTGGTTACTGAGTTCCTCGATTGTACCTTTAAATCTAAAATAAGAAAAATTAGCTGTTAGATATAAAACAACTTTAAAATGACATCAAACAACCTCCGTCTCTATCAAATCTCTTGGCAATATGTAAGCATTAAATTCAGTTCACTCAGAATTACACGTTTACCTTTTTCACAGAATTGCACTTGTCACTAAACTGAGAAGCAAGGAGAGAGGAGGATGTAACAGAAAAGCACCTGATAGTACTCCCACTCGTGCAGACCTGATAGTGTGAGCACCAAGGGGCCACATACAGAGCCACTCCACGCGCCTGCCTCTGCAGTGTAAAAGGCCCAGGCTACTCCTGGCTCAAAGGACACAGTAGCCTGGCTCTCTTCTAGGCTCCTTCTCGCCCAGGACTCTTCCTCCTTCTCCATCTTTTCTCCTAAGACTGGAGCCTGGATCCCTTTCTCTCTTATGTTCTGCAAATTGCTCTTGTCCCATACAGATATTTCTTAGTTTAAATCAAACAGAGAATTTTTTAAAAACTCAAATTTCCATTCCTATAGTCCTCTCCCTTTCCAAATACCTTAAAATAACATCCCACTGCCTCCCCATCTGAATTATTTTTATTAGGAAAACAAGAATATGTGATTTAACAATAAAAATAATAAAATGTACCCCTCCCCTGTGGTATAAGTCCCCAATCCTCTGCAGTATCTGTTCTCCTCTTCTTCCCTATTAAGAAACCCTCAAATGTGACCTGAGTCCACAGCTACCTAGATAAGACTACACTTATCAGCCCTCCTGGCAGCTATGTGGCCATATGACTAAGTCAGGCAATGGAACATGCATTGGAGTGATAGGTACACTTCCTGGTCATATCATCAAAAACAAAGCTTCTCAGTCTTACATGGGCAGGAAGTCAAGCCAGCAGCCCTGCCCAACTATGGAGACCCACCTGCCCTGGGGGCCTGGCCACAGAGCACAGCAGTTTTATGGATTCATTCATTCTAACAGCTCTTTGAGGGAGTCCTAGAGTTTTCTCTATAAGATAGTATCTGCAAGCAGGGATAACTTTGCTTCTTTTTTGTTTTGAATGTCTTTTCATTTCTTTTTCTTGCTTAGTTGCTCTGGCCAGGACTTTCAGCACTATACTGAATAGAAGTGCTGAGAATGGGTATCCTTGTCTTACTTCCGATACTAGAGGAAAAGCTTTCAGAATTTCATCACTGAGTATTATGCTGGCTGTGGGCTTGTCATATGTGCCTTTATTATGTTGAGATACATTCTATTAATATACTCAAATTGGGAGTCTTTATTATGATGCTGAATTTTGTCAAATGTTTTTTCTGCATCTGAGAGGATATCGTTTTTATCCTTCATTCTGTTAATGTGATGTATCACACTGATTGACTTGTATATACTGAAACATCCTTGCATCTCAGGGATAAATTCCATTTGATCACGGTGCATGATTCTTTTAAAATGCTGTTGAATTGCTTTGTTAGCATTTGCAACTATGTTTATCAAATATATTGGTCAGTAATTTTCTTTTCTTGCAGTGTCTATCTAGTTTTGTTATCAGAATAATGCTCCTCGTAAGATGAGCTTGGAAGTGTTTTCTTCAACTTTTTGGAAGAGTTTGAGAATGATTGGCATTAATTCTTCTTTAATTGTTTGACAGAATTCACTCATGAAGCTATCTGGTCCTAGACTTTTTCTTTGTTGAGAGGTTTTAGATTGTTGATTTAATCTCCTTACTCATCATTGGCCTGTTCAGATTTTCTATTTCTTCATGATTCAGTCTTAGTAGCTTGTTTCAGGAGTTTACTCATTTCTTCTAAGTTATCCAATCTGTTGACATACAATCGTTCATAGCAGTCTCTTATGATCCTCTGTATTTCTGTGTTGTCTGTTGTAGTAGTTCCTCTTTCATTTATAATTTTATTTATTTGAACCCGCTTTTTGTTTTGGTTAGTCTAGAAAAAGTTTTGTCTGTTTGGCCTGACAATTACTTTTTTTTTTATTTTCCTCCAATTTTTTTCTGTTGTTTACTCTTCTCTCATTTATTTCTGGTCTATCTTAATCATTTCCTTCTTCCTGCTATCTCGGGCTTAATTTGTTCTTTTTCTAAAATTCCTTGCGGTATAACGTCAGGTTGTTTATTCAAGGTCTTTCTTTTTTCTTAATGGGAGGATTTAACACTGCAGATTCCCTCACAGAACTGCCTCTGTGGCATCCCATGAGTTTTGGTGGACTTCCCTGGTGGCTCAGATGCCTGCAATGCAGGAGACCTGAATTCAGTCCTGGGCTTGGGAAGATCCCCTGGAGGAGGGAACGGCAACCCACTCCAGTGCCTGGAGAATTCCACAGACCAAGAATCCTGGTGGGCTACAGTCTATATATGCTGTGTTTCCATTTTCATTTGTTTCAAGATTTTTAAAAATCTTCCTTTTGATCTTCTTTGATGAACTGGTTTTTAGGAATGTGTTGTTTAATTCCACATACTTGTGAGTTTTTCAAATTTACTCTTGTCATTTTTAGTTTCATACCACTTTGGTTTGAAAAGCTGCTTAACATGATTTCGATCTAGTTTCTTAAGACTTATTTTGTTGCCTAATATATGATCTATCCTGGGAATGTTCTGTGTGTGCTTCAGAAGAGTATGTACTCTGCTGCTGCTGGATGAGATGTTCTATAGCTGTCTGTTAGGCCTCTAGCTGGGCAGGGCTCTTGCCCATGCTCTGAAGTACAGGTGGAGGCAGGCTGTTGGCTGGGCTGAATGGTCACGTGATTCTACTGGCTGGACTTCCAGGGTAGGCAGGGCTGCTGGCTGGGTTGCACCGTCAAATGGAGCCACTAACTGAACTCTGCCATTCCATCTGGTCAGGTGGGGTCACTGTGTTCCCTGGTAGGGTGGTTGGACCCCCATGATAGGGATTCAGGCTCCACAGTTGGGTAGGCTGCTAACTGTGCACCACTGGTAAGGAAGGTCACTGGCCAGAATCCCTGGTCAGGCAGGGCCACCAGCTGTACTGTGAAGTCAAGTGAATCTGGAGGCTGTGCTTGTGGTCGAGTGGGATTGCTATCTTGGCTCCCTAGTCAGGTAGGGTTACAGGGTATGTTCTGCTTTTAGGAAGTATTGTTTGTTGGGTTCCTTGCTAGGGCAAGGCCAAAGGCTCTACTAAGCAATAAAGCGGGGTAACAGGCTAGGTTCCACTTCTAGGTAGAGTTATAGGCTGGACTCCAAGGCACCTGGGTCACTGTTAGGCTCCCTGGTCAGGGAAGTTACATTTTGTTTTCAATGACTATATTTTCTAGAAGCCAAGTTTGGTTGTTTGTCAATTCTGACTTTCTATTTTTTGGCCACACCATGTGGCTTGTGGGATTTTAGTTCCCCTAGGGGGAGCCTGGTGGGCTGCCATCTATGGGGTCACACAGAGTCGGACACGACTGAAGTGACTTAGCAGCAGCAGCAGCAGCAGGGAGCTAAACAACCAAACTGGGCTCAAACTACCACACAATTGCACTCATCTCACATGCTCGGAAAGTAATGCTCAAAATTCTCCAAGCCAGGCTTCAGCAATACGTGAACCGTGAACTTCCAGATGTTCATGCTGGTTTTAGAAAAGGCAGAGGAACCAGAGATTAAATTGCCAACATCCACTGGATCATCGAAAAAGCAAGAGAGTTCCAGAAAAACATCTATTTCTGCTTTATTGACTATGCCAAAGCCTTTGACTGTGTGGATCACAATAAACTGTGGAAAATTCTGAAGAGACAGGAATACCAGACCACCTGACCTGCCCCTTGAGAAATCTGAATGCAGGTCAGGAAGCAACAGTCAGAACTGGACATGAACTACAGACTCGTTCCAAATAGGAAAAGGAGTACGTCAAGGCTGTATATTGTCACCCTGCTTATTTAACTTCTATGCAGAGTACATCATGAGAAACGCTTGGCCGGAAGAAGCACAAGCTGGAATCAAGATTGCCAGGAGAAATATCAATAACCTCAGATATGCAGATGACACCACCCTTATGGCAGAAAGTGAAGAGGAACTAAAAAGCCTCTTGATGAAAGTGAAAGAGGAGAGTGAAAAAGTTGGCTTAAAGCTCAATATTCAGAAAACGAAGATCATGGCATCCGGTCCCATCACTTCATGGGAAATAGATGGGGAAACAGTGGAAACAGTGTCAGACTTTATTTTTTGGGGCTCCAAAATCACTGCAGATGGTGACTGCAGCCATGAAATTAAAAGACGCTTACTCCTTGGAAGAAAAGTTATGACCAACCTGGATAGTATATTCAAAAGCAGAGACATTACTTTGCCGACTAAGGTCCGCCTAGTCAAGGCTATGGTTTTTCCTGTGGTCATGTATGGATGTGAAAGTTGGACTGTGAAGAAAGC
>SJYX01009312.1:22712-50177 GCA_006410675.1 Oreotragus oreotragus | reverse complement strand
AATTGACTCATTTGAAAAGACTCTGATGCTGGGAGGGATTAGGGGCAGGAGGAGAAGGGGATGACCGAGGATGAGATAGCTGGATGGCATCACTGACTTGATGGATGAGAGTTTGAGTGAACTCCAGGTGTTGATGATGGATAGGGAGACCTGGCGTGCTGTGATTCATGGGGTCACAAAGAGTTGGACACCACTGAGCGACTGAACTGAACTGAACTGATGTAGACAATCATGTCATCTGGAAACAGTGAATTTTACTCTCCTTTTCCAATCTGGATTCTTTCTATTTCTTTTTCTGCTCTGATTGCTGTGACCAAAATTTCCAAATCTATGTTGAATAGTAGTGGTGAAAGTGGTCATCCTTGTCTTATTTCTGACTTTAGGGGAAATTCTTTTAATTTTTCACCATTGAGGATAAAGTTTGCTGTGGGTTTAGCATATATGGCTTTTATTATGATGAAGTATGCCAACAATTGTCCATCTAGTCAAGGCTATGGTTTTTCCAGTAGTCATGTATGGATGTGAGAGTTGGAGTATAAAAAAAGCTGAGTGCAGAAGAATTGATGCTTTTGAACTGTGGTGTTGGAGAAGACTCTTGAGAGTCCNGCAGGGAGGCCTGGCGTGCTTCAATTCATGGCGTGCAAAGAGTTAGACACGACTGAGTGACTGAACTGAACTGATGTTCATGTACAACCTTCCTACAGCATAATTCAGTAAGTAGATACTATTAAAATCTCCATGTTATAGACGAGGCAACATAGGCTTTGAGAGATGAATTGTTTTCCAAGGTATTAAGTGGCAAAGTGGAGACTCATATCCAAAAACTGATTAATGTCAGAAGCTGAGGTCTTAATTGCACTACTCTTTTGCCCACCTGTTCTTCTCAACGCAAGCCACTCTTTCATGCTTTTGAACTTCTGGGATGGGATAAAGTAGGGGAAAGGGAGGATTTGGAGGATAGTTTGGTTTCCTGTGGCTGCCACACAAATTATCAGGAACTTGGTGTCTTAAAAGAACATAAAATGATTTTCCACACAGTTCTGGGGACCAGAGGTTTGAAATCAATGTGTCCACACTCTCTCCCAGCTTCAAGTGGCTGCCAACCATCCTTGGCATTCTTGGACTTGTGCCTGCATCATGCCCATCTCTGCTTCCATCTTCACCTTACCTCCTCCTGCATGTGTCTTCTCTCTGCCACATGTCATTGGATTTAGGTCTCACCCTGATTATCTAGGAAGATCTCAAGATCCTTAACATAGTCACACCTGCAAATATCCTTCCACCATTCAAGGTTTCAGGGACTAGAACATGGATATATCTTTTTAGGGATCACCATTTAGCATTAGGAGAGTTGATGAAGAATTGAATAGAAATTTTTTTTTTCTCCATTATCCTTGACCGGTGGTATTTCACATTCTCCATCTGGGTTAGAATGATTCTTACAAAGAGAGATAACAAAAGCTGGTCAGATATTTTTGGTATAGACTATAATCAGCAGACAGAGTGCTTCCCAGCTGTGAGCCCAGTTGAACTGCACTGAGACTCAATCCTGGGAGGCTTTTAAAAAACAACCAATAACCAATATAAAAAAAAATAAAAAAAAGTAAAAAACAACCAGTGATCAAATTCCACTGCAAACTAATTATATCAGAATAGGGAGTGACAGTGGTGAGGCAAGCTGTACAGGTTTAAAAAGAATACCAGGTAATTTAAAGGTGTGGCTGTAGTGGCGTGCCATGGATGGAAGGGGTGTGTTCACTGCTAGCATCCCCTTTCAGGCTGGAGAGGGTGGAGCTTGAGCAATGCTAATGCTGGCCCAATTCACATTTATTTCTGCCCACAAAGTATCCATCTGGTGGTTCCCCACCTCTTTCTTTCCCTGACTGGTTTATTTCAGTTTTCCTTGGTCAGCAGGCAAGCCTTTCCTTTACGATGCTTCCCCTCCCTATTGCCCCATGTATACCATGGCAGTCTTAGCAGATGACTTCTGCACAGTGATTAAAAAAAAGGAAAAATTATTTACAAAAAGTGTCTATAAGATTATTCAAAGTTGTCAAATTATAACCATCTGTAATTTATATTCAAGATTCTGAGTTTACAAAATTTTAGTAAACTGAACCCAGACAGAAGAATTTGGCTGTCCATCTTTGTAACTTTCCATTGTTTTCTGAATGATTGTGCCTGTATTCCATTTTCCTTTTATGCCTAAATAAGAAAGGGCAATGACAAATTTTACAAATGGTATGAATCAGGATCTGAAACAGATGTAACTATATATAAAGGGTATTGATATTGGATATGGATAGTTTCTTCTTCATCATCATCATTATTATTAGCTTCTTAAATTAAAGAAGGACATTTACCCAAGTACCCTTCCTGCAGTTGTAAATAAGCAGTGTTGGTTTCTTTGTATTTGACGTTTAGTATGATTGATGAATAAAGTATACATTAAAAAAGTATCTTAAAGGATAATATAAAAGCAGTACAATTCATTCTCTTTTCTGGGAGGTTTTGTTTGCTGTCTTTAAAATTGTATTTTCTTTGCCTGCAGGTCTGTGAGGGTGGTTTTGGGTTTGGACTGATCAAGTATTTTAGAATCAGTTAGTCAGTCAGTCAGTTCAGTCTCTCAGTTGTGTCCAACTCTTTGTGAACCCATGAACTGCAGCATGCCAGACCTCTCTGTCCATCACCAACTCCCAGAGTCCACCCAAACCCATGTCCATCGAGTTGATGATGCCATCCAACCGTCTCATCCTCTGTTGTCCCCTTCTCCTCCTACCTTCAATCTTTCCCAGCATCACGGTCTTTTCAAATGAGTCAGCTCTTTGCATCAGGTGGCCAAAGTATTGGAGTTTCAGCTTCAACATCAGTCCTTCCTATGAACACCCAGGACTGATTTCCTTTAGGATGGACTAGTTGGATCTCCTTGCAGTCCAAGGGACTCTCAAGAGTCTTCTCCAACACCACAATTCAAAAGCATCAATTCTTCAGTGCTCAGCTTTCTTTATAGTCCAACTCTCACATCTATACATGACCACTGGAAAAACCATAGCCTTGACTAGACGGACCTTTGTTGGCATCAAGAAAAGGCTAAATATGCCCTTCCCTCCTTTTTCCAATAGGATGATTAAAACCTGTCAATACCACTGAAATGCTTTTGATACAATTTATAAACTTTTGGATTGTACAACAGTTTGTTTTAAAATTATGAATTAACCATTTTTATAAAGTTGAAATCTTCAACCCCTCCCGTCATCTCCCCTCATTGTACTTTTTTGTCATCCAACTCTCACATCTATACATGACCACTGGAAAAACCATAGCCTTGACTAGACGGACCTTTGTTGGCATCAAGAAAAGGCTAAATATGCCCTTCCCTCCTTTTTCCAATAGGATGATTAAAACCTGTCAATACCACTGAAATGCTTTTGATACAATTTATAAACTTTTGGATTGTACAACAGTTTGTTTTAAAATTATGAATTAACCATTTTTATAAAGTTGAAATCTTCAACCCCTCCCGTCATCTCCCCTCATTGTACTTTTTTGTCCTTAAATAGTGGAATAAATGAAATAGCCCCTCTTTTCTTCTTGTCACCCTTCCCCAGTGAGGCTTATGCAAAAAAAGACCCAACCTGGAGAATAATGCCTGGAGGGGGAAGTCCACTTGTTAACAGTCTAAATTGAAAAGTATCTTCCTTTCCTATTTGAATGCTTTCATTTGCGCTATGCTATTTCATATTTTTCTAAGTATGTGTTATATTAGGTCAAACTTTTTGAAATTACTGTTTTTGTAGGTTGGAAGTTTCATGTTTCAACTTATACCTGAGATGAAAAGCTGTAAGGAGCTTAAGAGTTTAAACACCAGAATAAGCCTTGGTAATATTCATTGTGGTGTCTAGTTACTTGTTTTGGTGACTTAAGACACAAATAAGTGAGAATGCTCTTAACAAACCCATCAAAGTAGGACTGATTGAACCTTGTTTGATGGGTAAAAATTCAAAAGAATGCAGTTGAAAAGTTACTGGTTTAAGAATATTCATTCATCTATTCAATATTATTTAGTAAGAATCAATGTTATGTTACTCAGTTTCTAAATCTTTGAAAAAAAAAGATAAAAAGAGATATAGTCCCCACTCTTTTGGAAATTCCATTTTTGGATAATGACAGAAAGACAAAACTGAAAGTGAGGAAGCAAATAAAATAATTATAGATTATTATAAATGCTATAAGGGCCTAAAATAAAGACTCATTGACAGAATCGAGAGATTGACCTTAGGTGCAGTAGAACACATCTTGCTCACTGTTGGGTGGAGAGAGATAAACACACAAATACATTATATTGGTTCTGTTTTTTTTTTTTTTTTTTTATGTTTTTTAGGAATTAGCTTATTATCTTACAGAGGCTGGCATGTCCCAAATCTGCAGGGCAGGTCAATACGCTAGAGACCCAGGAAAAAGCAAATGTTGCAGTTGATGCCTGCAGGTCATCACTGGCGACTTTCCTTCTTGCTCAGGGGAGGTCACTCCCTGTTGAGGTCTTCAGCTGATCAGGTCTAGCCCATGCACTTGATGAAAGGAAACCTGCTTTATACAAGTTCACCGTTTTAAGTGTTAATTTCATCCACAGAAAACACCCTTACAGAAATATCCAGAGTAATATTTGATCAAAGATCTGGGCACTGTGGCCCAGCCAAGTTGGCATATAAAATTAACCATCAGAGGAGCTTACTTAATATCTTTGAATCCCTGTTTCCTTCAGTGTATTACGGTAGGGAGGCTGGGAAGAGATATTCATTTAAAAAATATCTTTTTATTATGGAAATTTTCAAACTTATAGGAAAATAGAGAATGGTATAATGAAGCCCATGTACCCATCACCCAGTTTCAACATTTATTAACAAAGACATTTTGTTTCTAAATTACACCCTATTGTCTCCATTTCCTTGTTTTCCTTGCCTAAGAGGGAATAGATCTGTCTCTTTAAATTTTCCATCCTTTGCTGTTTATTTTCTTGCAGTTTAGATGATGGGTTATTGTCCCTTGCTCAAGAATTCAACCCAGCAAATGACCATGTTACACAGCTAGCTGATTGCTGGTGATGGGAGACATTAGGTTGAAGGTTGGGAAGATACTAAAAGTCCTTCAACAGATCTGGGCACTTTACAGTCGGAATATGAGCAGCTCTATTTTCCAAGCTATTTATGTGAGGGTGCCTAGTGAGTTACCTTAGAAACAGATTCTTCTTGTGGCATTTGAGCTGCTTCTGTGATGCTAGGATATTAATAAAAATAAATCTGAAGCTTTCTGTAGGTACAAGCTGCTGTGGAAATGTTTAACACCTAAGTTTGAGAACTCCCCAAACACACATCACTATTTCAAAAGCTGCAGATAATTCCCTTCATGATTTTTCACCTTCCCAATGACTATAGTGTATGTGTGTGTGTGTAGGGTGTGTGTGTGTGTGGGGTGTGTGTATGTGTATACTGTATACAGTCCTGAGTCAATTTTTGGCAGACACTCTGAGCCTTTTGTATTTGGAATAGCCATACTATGAAATCTTATGACTGACTTCTGTGTAGACCTCAGTGAACCTTGATAGTTTAGGGAGAAGCAATTACTGATTGCTGGGTGAGTTGAAAGTCTTTCTCTACTCCTCCAGCATTGGTTCCCTGGATAAACTGAGAAGGCCTTAAACACAAATCTTTTTGCTGGAGCTAGTGAAACTGTCTCACCAACTTTGTGGGTAGTTTTGAGGGGTTTTGACGTATTGAACGGAGAAGGCAATGGCACCCCACTCCAGTACTCTTGCCTGGAAAATCCCATGGACAGAGGAGCCTGGTAGGCTGCCGTCTATGGGGTTGCTAAGAGTCAGACACGACTGAGTGACTTCACTTTCACTTTTCACTTTCATGCATTGGAGAAGGAAATGGTAACCCACTCCAGTGTTCTTGCTTGGAGAATTCCAGGGATGGGGGAGCCTGGTGGGCTGCCATCTATGGGGTCGCACAGAGTTGGACATGACTGAAGTGACTTAGCAGCAGCAGCAGCAGATATATTGAAGATGTACATGTCATTTTCACTTATAGATGAGGAAATTACTTGTAAGTTTAACACTCGTATGTTGGTCTGCGTGTGCTAAAGAATGTTATCATCACCAACAATTGATCTCACTGTGATATCTTTCAGAGATCCATCATGCTATGAGTTAGACTTATCAGAGGATACTGGGTTGTATGCTTCTCTTGTCAGCAAGGATCATTATATTTTAAAGAGACACATGCCTTAAAAAAAATCAGTTGATGAGTAGGTGGCAAGAGAAAGGATTATTATTTGTGTAGAATAGTCAGTAGCACGGGTCACTGTTTCTGTGTTGAAGTGGGTGTCTGTGAGCATATGTTTAGCTAGCTATTTGAGTTGTCAGTTCTAAACTAGTTATTGGAGTACCAGCTTTAAAAATCTCATGATTTTTCTCAGTCTGACAGATTAAGTTAAAAGGAAGGGCGTGTCTATGGTTATACAGTTCCATCAAAATATCCACATTTCTCTAAAACCCACTTACAGGAGCAAATGCCTTATTCACAAAATCTCACATAATTGCGAGCTTATATTATTCAGGCTTTAGTGTTGAGGTTTGAGGTTTAATGACAAGGTGATGGGTACTATTTGAAATGTATGAATTTAGGGATTCCAAAAACATTTTGAATCTTATTTTCTTACTTTCTATGCTCTGGATCCTCAAAACAGTTCTTATTATTTAGGAACAGTTAATGTCAGTTTTATAGAATGAAACTGCTATCTGCTTAAAAACGGATTTTCTCCTTTATTTTCCCTGCTGCTGCTAAGTCGCTTCAGTCGTGTCCAACTCAGTGTGACTCCATAGATGGCAGCCCACCAGGCTCCCCCGTCCCTGGGATTCTCCAGGCAAGAACACTGGAGTGGGGTTGCCATTTCCTTCTCCAATGCATGAAAGTGAAAAATGAAAGTGAAGNCCAGCCCATAGACGGTAGCCCACCAGGCTCCCCCATCCCTGGGATTCTCCAGGCAAGAACACTGGAGTGGGTTGCCATTTCCTTCTCCAATGCATGAAAGTGAAAAGTGAAAGTGAAGTCGCTCAGTCGTGTCCGACTCTTAGCGACCCCATGGACTGCAGCCCACCAGGCTCCTCCATCCATGGGATTTTCCAGGCAAGAGTACTGGAGTGGGGTGCCATTGCCTTCTCCTCCATAACTTTCATTCATTTCTCAAATCAATTGTTCTTTCCCTGGAAATTATTTATTGCTGAGATTACCCAAGGAAAATGTCATCCTGCCCCTATAGGTCTCACTGGTACTATTGAGAATTGTCATTTTACATTAAAAAACAATATTATTATACTGCTTCCATGGACCATATTTAACATAACAACTGCCCTTTGGGAAAACAACCAGAGCAATCAGTTAGGTATCTCCAGCAATGGCCATGTGCCTTGTGAGAATCCTAGAGTCTCCCACCCACCCTACTCTCATTCTAACTGAGCCCTGTTTTGTGGTATCAATAACTAATTACATTACAGTTTTGCTTCAGTAACATAGATTGATGATTTCATTATACCATTTAATTAGCAATGTTTTTAATTTATCAGGAAGAAATTGTTTCATTGGTGAAAGAACAGCTGTTGCAGGTCACATGGAAAGAAAATGGCAAACTTTGTGGAGAACAGGGGTCACTTAAGCCATTAGGAGTATATTATATGAAGGGAAAGAAGTCTGCCATTTGTCATATTTCATCTAATCAACACTTCTGAACTTTATCACTAATGTTGCCAGTACAGGATGCATGGGTAGCTGCAAGAAGTACTTGCAGAGCCAAGGTCCACTCTAGATCAATAAATCCCATTTCCCCATAATATGGCACCACCACAGTTTCAAGGTATACAAGGAGAACTTTAGTCCCTGGATGTAGCTGCTTTGTGGATAATAAACACTACTCTTCTGTTGTCCAAAATAGAAGCAGGCATAACTATTTTATTATAGGAATAACTAGGATTTGACTTGTCAGACCCTAGCTTGATTTCCTCGTATCAGTCAGGGATGCTGGCAGACTGGAAACTTCAGGAAGGACTTCTGTGTTAAGTTTTGACATGAAATTTCTTTTCTGAAAAGCCCCAGTTTCTGCTCTTAAGGGCTTCAACTGATTAGATGAGACCTACCCACATGATTGAGAGTAATCTCTTTCACTTAAAGTCAAACTGATTGTAGATGTTAATGACATCTACAAATACCTTCACAGCAATATCTAGACAGGGTTTTGGGCAAACAGCTGGATATCACAGCCTAACCAAAAGGACATAAAACATAACCATTAAACTTACTGGCAAAAAACCTCCCAGGGTTCTATTTTCATATTTTACCCTTAGCCCTCTAGATAAGAACATGTTTCTGCATGAATGTTACCTGTCTTCATGTATATAAGGAACACATTAATCAATTATGGTACACTTTTCCACCGAGTGCAGAAATATTTCTCAACCCAGTACTCTAAAATGCCACTTCCATTTTACTAAAGCTAGCATCCAAAGTAAAATATATTGATTCTTCTGTCCTAAGTAATTGACTGCTTTTAGCTTTTGTTTATGTGCTGATTGTTACAATATAGTTGGGAGCTGAATATTGAAATCATTCACTAAGAATCATTCAAAGAGGCCATGGTCAGATATGACTGCAAAAAAAGACATGATGGAACTGCAAAATTCCAACACTTGTAGAGGGGGATGAGAGGATCCAAAAGAAATGTATCGTAAGTCAAGAAATGCATAGGGCAGTTAAAGTGAGTGTGAACCAGTGAGCGAGACAAAGTGGCCACAGACAGTGACAAGAGGGAAGAGCTGAAATTTCATTATCAAAGGGGACAAGGCTGAGTCAAAGAAGATTTCCATGGCAAATCCAAGATGGGTGTTTGGGTGGAGAGGATGTTCTGAGTATGTTAAGGATCTGTCCTAGATTTTAAAAGTGTTCTCTGCCAAGTTGAGGAGTCACAATTGTGGTTAGTAGAATGGCCACAACTACCATTTCATAAGCCTTGGTTACCACAGTCTTTACAACCTGGGAAGACACTGAGCCTAGTTTTTAGACTTTCTGGTCAAGACGAGTGAGTACTATGACACAGCGGTCTTCTTCTGATGCCACCAACCAAGTTCATGGATAGTAGGCAGTATAATCAACATGTGATTAATCAAAACCTGTTTCTAATTGCCACCTCCAACCTATTGAATTTTTACTGGGTTTGACTGATCTTTTATGAATCATGTAGAATTCCTGTCCTTTATCCTCATGTTTCGCTCTGTTTCCTTATTTCCCTTCACGATTTGAACAATCACAGCCATCGTTGTCTCGTACAATCAGAATGCCAGAGGTATCTTTGTCACAGCATCTCCCTCGATGTCAGAGCACCAAGTCCTGTGATTTCTCTCCACTCTTTGTCTTTGTCATTTGCCCTCTTTGCTCATTTATCCTCTTTTACCTAGACTTCTTTCAAGATCTCTTTAGAGGCCTCCTTGTCTCCTATGTCTGCCCCTCTGATATATATTCCCTCCCTTCAATAGATCACAGGTCCTTAAAACAGGATTTGGGTGTTAGGACTTCCCTGGTGGCTCAGAGGTTAAAGCGTCTGCCTCCAATGCGGGAGTCCCTGGTGGCTCAGAGGTTAAAGCGTCTGCCTCCAATGCGGGAGTCCCGGGTTCAATCCCTGGGTCGGGAAGATCCCCCGGAGAAGGAAATGGCAACCCACTCTAGTATTCTTGCCTAGAGAATCCCATGGACGGAGAAGCCTAGTAGGTTACAGTCCACGGGATCGCAAAGAGTCGGACACGACTTCACCTTCACCTTCCTTTCATCAAAGGCTTGTGTGCTTAGGTGTTAAGTCACGTCCGACCCTTTGTGACTCCATGGACTGTAGCCCACTAAGCTCCTCTGTCCACAGGGTTTCCCAGGCAAGAATATTGCATTGGGTTGCCATTTCCTTCTCCAAAGGATCTTCCCAACCCAGGGATCCAACCCACATCTCCTGTGTCTCCTCTATTGCAGGGAGAGTCCTTACCCACTGAGCCATCAGGGAAGCCCCCATAATCCTATAAAGTAAGACACAAATTCCTTAATTTAACATTCTGTGTCTTCTCTAATCTAGAAGATTAAACCATCTTTCCAGCATTGTCCCCACCAGCATCCTACTCTGAAATTTACAATTAAAAAGGTTATGCTACTTGCCATTCCCAGGCAATGACCAGTATACACTTCCACATGTGTATTGCCTACTGGTTGGTTTCTATGCCTCTGTTAGACCTTTCTTCAAACTCCAGCTATAAAAATACTTCTTTTAGAAACATCTTCCCTGCCCTCTTACTACAAGGGAATTCTCTTTCTTTTTAATGAATCCTTACAACCCTTGTAAAACAGAGCATTTTACTACATTCTATCCAAGAAAGGACTGTATTCCCCTTACCACATAAACTCCCTGATGATATGAATCATTCTTTCACTCATCTTTTTTTTAACCCATAGTGTATTTCACCACTAAACTAACTTTCACTGAGAGTGTTAATTGTACACTGTATATTTGGCAAGTGGAATAATACATTAAAGAATGAATCATCCTTGGAGAGAACTCATTCTTCAGTCACCTCTCCTAATCCATGTGAATGAAAGATTTGGTTGGCAGAGATAATTGCAATCTCAAGAAAATCCCTCAATTTTGCAGTAGGCACTTCTCTAGCAAATCCTTTTACTGAAGCAATTTACAAATAGTGAAAAAAATTCAATATGTGTTATCTCCTTCACTCTCTATACTCAACCTCATTTATTCTTATATTCTTCCATTCAACACTCATTTGCTGTGTTTTTAACATATTCCAGGCCCAATGCTAGATGCTAGAACTATGGAGGACACAATTCCTGCCTTCAAGGCCTTTCCAGTGGGGTATTATTTTTAAAGTCAACTTTAATGTAATCACAGTAAAGTAAGACAAGGGCTGTAACAGAAATGCAGATGGACTTGGAAGGCAAAGAGGGAATATCGAGATTCATTGAAGATTTTGCTGAGATGGGAAGATCTCAACTGGTAATTTTAAGGAAAAATAGAAGCTAGGTAGATTAACACTTCAAGAGAAGGGAGCCCTCCAGGAAGAGAAACTGCATACGGGAGAGCACAAAGGCCTTGTCTCCTAATGGGAAAATTCTCTTCCAAGCTTACAAAGAGCAAGTTAAATGATGAGTTCCTAGTGTCTTCTTTTACAATTCAGGATGCAGTAAGCAGGAAGTCCCAGAAAGTGTGCTAACATGATTGGTGTCCTGAGGACATGATGCATACCTTAGGCCCTTAAAGTCCTGACTTCTCGTAGGGACCAGGTGGTCTCCAGGTCACTCAGAGAGTCACCTCATGTGTGAAAGACATTACCGCCAAAGTATGGAGCCCTTCTGCCCTGCCTCTGGTGAGTGAGTCCACCATTTTAACTTTTAATTTGCAACTTCAAAGGCTTAGACAACCAAACAACATTGATTTTATTGCATATTCCAAGATATCATCATCATAATTAATCTCCTAGAAAAGAATATTGTCTTTGTATTTCCAGAAAAGCAAGGGGCTAAGTTTGTTCTTGGTGATTATCCCCAAAGGGTGCTACTAACCTAAATGTGCTACTATATTATTCAACTTTTAAACAGTTTAATACAGTTCTTGATTATTAATATGATTTTAATATCTGATACTGCAAAAGGATAATAATTTTATAGAGCAAAAACAGGAGGAAAAGGTAAAATTATCATCATTATTGGTAATTCTCTGCTGGTAGGCAATGCTAAAAACATGCTTTATTACTCAGGTCTAACATCACTGCAGATGGTGACTGCAGCCATGAAATTAAAAGACACTTGCTCCTTGGAAGAAAAGATATGACCAACCTAGGCAGCATATTAAAAAGCAGAGACATTACTTTGTCAACAAAGGTCTGTCTAGTCAAAGCTATGGTTTATCCAATGGTCATGTATGGGTGTGAGAGCTGGACTATAAAGAAAGCTGAGCGCCAAAGAATTGATACTTTTGAACTGTGGTATTGGAGAAGGTTCTTGAGAGTCCCTTGGACTGCAAAAAGATCTAACTAGTCCATCCTAAAGGAAATCAGTCCTGAATATTCATTGGAAAGACTGGTGCTGAAGCTGAAACTCCAATACTTTGGCCACCTGATGTGAAGAACTGATTCATTTGAAAAGACCCCGAGCCTGGGAAAGACTGGGGGCAGAAGGAGAAGGGAATGACAGAGGATGAGATGGTTGGATGGAATCACCGACTGGATGGACATGAGTTTGAGTAAACTCAGGGAGTTGGTGATGGACATGGAAGGCTGGCATGCTATAATCCATGGGGTCGCAAAGAGTCATACATAACTGAACAACTGAACTGAACTGAACAATTTAGAAGAAAATGAATCCAATCCACCAGGGAGCCAGAAAAAGGGGGAGTGGCTAAATTCTTTTCCCCACTGCATAATTCGATAAAATTGAGATATAAAGGTGTTTCCATCATCCAGAAGAACAAATGTTCATTCAACAAATATTTGCTGAGCACCTACTGTGTGTGGAGCCCTAGATTAAGCATTTAGGCTCTAACATCCCTTTTTCTCAAGTGGTCACATTTTATTTGAGGAATCGGATGGGAAAAGAATAGATGGTAGAACAGAGGCATGAACAAGCACCCTAGGCACACAGAGGAGGAAACGACTGTTTCTTCCTGGATAAGCCCAGAAAGGGTGACAGCTCAGAGAAACAATCTTACAGCAAAGGTGAAATCTCACAGAAATAATCTTACAGAAATGGTCAAAGCAGATGATGGGTAACAGCTCCTCTACCTAAAAGAGAAAGGGGAAGTGCCTGGACCCATGGCAGGACACGCACGTCCGCATGGACTCGTCCATCTTGTTCACTGTCATATCCGCTGCCTGGCAGGCTGTTGCTGTCACTCAATATTTATTGGACAGATAGATGAACTCTGGTACAAGGATAACAGAATGTGAGAAGTCTTGTTATCTTGACTCCTATCTGACCGTGCATGCTAAGGCGGTTCAGTCATATTCAACTCTTTTTGACCCCATGGACTGTAGCCCTCCAGGCTCCTCTGTCCATGGGATTCTCCACGCAAGAATACTGGAGTGAAGAATCCTACTCCAGGGGATCTTCTCAACTCAAGGAAAGAGCCCACATCTCTTATGTCTCCTACACTGGCAGGCATATTCTTTACCACTAGTGCCACCTGAGAAGCCTCTGACCATAATTTTCCATTAAACTATTAATAATTTCTGCTGTCTAAGGCAGGTTTACAGTCCATTATTAGCAATGCAAAAATGCAAAAACTTCTGAAAGCCAGAAAGTATTTTTATGATTTCTATAGTGTCAAAATATAACCTGACTTGATCTCATTCAGTGGAAAAACCTGACCTGGACTAACATAAGGCTATTTTTAATCTTCGTTTACTCTAATTAGTGTGAATATGTATCTACTTTGCAGAAAAAATAATAGTGTGTTTGATAATGGGGTGCTGCCCCAGACTTTGCCAGGAGTGGTGTATAACATGCTCTATATGCACCTTTCTACAGCTGGAAAACTTTGAATTTCAAAGCACATTTGTCCCCAAGAGTTTTAGATGAAAAATCGTAGACCTGTAAAACATTATGATAAACCTATGAAATTTACAGATCCTATAAACTTTTGCTTCTTTACTTCCTTCTGGCTTATTGTTTGAGGTTTGTCTTATGCTAAACTCAGTCCAGGTTGGTGTGTTGCCTTACTGTGCTCCTGAATTACTGTTACTCATGTATGTGATGAACTCCAGTCCAATCTCCCTCCCTGTGGCTTGATGTATCCAGGGGTCCAGTATTGGCTCCAAATGACCGAAAGTACTTCTTTCACTTGACGCTGATACACTGTCACTGTTTCAGTGATCATAAAATGTCTAGTACCTCTTTAACAGTCATAGAGGCAGGGTTCACCCTCTGTGTGCCAAATGGAAAGAGACAGCTAAGTAAGAAATTACCTTCACCTTAATGTGAATGGACTATTGTAGGGTGCCTCAGAGACCAGAAAATTCAATACACTGAAAGAGAAAAGTGCAGAGAAGCAAGGAAATCAAGCCAAAGACAAACACTGTCTATTGAAAATCTTGCACAGACAAAACCTGAACAGGAAGATAAAGAAAATCTACTTGTACTGAGCAACTCGTATTTATTAAATGCTGCAGCTGTTGATTTGTCATCACATTTAATCCACACAGTTACCCAGAGAGGGCTGTTGGGATACTTTTATTTTACAAAGAAGGAAAGGTATATTAGGATAGAAAAAAACTTCCCTTAAAGATATAGAATTGGGAAGAGGCAAACCTGGAATTAGGGAGGACAGAGATAGGGCGCTCCCACAAAATATGCCACACTGCCTCACACAGCCCTGTGTTTAAAGCCACACGCCAAAGGATGCTGGCTGGAAAAGAGGAGTGGCCTCCGCTTTGCTCTCCTAGATAGTGCATAACAGCCATTTGGTTTATCATTATTAGCAGCAGTCAATAAGGAACAGTCAATCGGCCATGCCTGCGTACACTGTGTCTGTTTTTATGGTGATCAATAGCTGTGGAACATATAGCCTGGGCTTTGTCCCGGACGCTTCACTTAGAGTAAATTATCTTCTCCTGCAAAAAAGCATTACAGATTCTAAGATTCAGAGAAGTTGAGTAAATTTCCAAGGGTTCCTCTACTAGCAAGTGGTAGAGAAGGGATTGAAACACACAATTATCTGACTCGAAACACACATGTTCTTCCCATACATCGTGCAGAAACACTCAAATATGGAGCTACTGCTGGCACTGAATCACAAGGGCCATCTATTATTCGCAGCACTTACCCTTGAAGCATTACTGAAGGGGAACAGAAGGCTCAGTACACTGCCACATTTGATCTCTCCCAACAAATAAGAGACACAAAAGCACACGTGGAATTTGAAATGCCCGAGAATAGCCACCTCTGACTTACTTGGTTCTGAGAATACAATCTTCTTTTAGAAACACAAAACCAAAATATGTATTTTGACATATTGTAGTCCACTCACTCTTTATACAAACTAAGGAAGCCATCCATTGATTCCGGAAGTTGTCCCACATGTGTACCACTAGGCCACACTGGACTGAGCTATGGACAGGCCACCTGTGATGTGATTTTTTTAAACCTTGCCACCTGGCATAGAACAACATGAATGAGAAGGTGCACAGATATAAGAAAATCGGCCCTACTCCCTTCATGAAGAAAGACTGCAGTAAGAATATTCTCTTCTGAATATAACATGCAGTGGGAGTGAAGGAGGCTACGTCCCTAGCACAGAGCCCTGAGTCCAAGTCTCCTCTCTGTAGCTGTATTCTCAATGACCTACGAGATACCCCTTCCCGCCACATCCCCAGCACCCTAGGAACTAGAGGATGCAGGGGTTCTCAGCCCACCCCCATCCCTCAGGGCAGCAGAGTTGCTGATGGGGATTAAATATGTATGTGAAGCATGGCAAGCATTGCTGCTGTCACAGGGACTGGAGAGTTGATCTTTTAGTGGGAGGGGATGAGCAATCTAAAGGGGATACAGGAGACTGTCCAGGAAAATACCAAGATATCAATTCCTTTGTTGGGAAATACTGCCATAAAGCCGTTGCTTGGTCCCAAGCCTGTGACTGAAGTCTGATGTCAAAATACTTCCTTGCCTCTCTGATCCCTCACACACTTCTATCATGCAAAAGGTATTACTAAATGCCATATTGCCTCAGATACTGACATTGGTAGCTCAGCTGGTAAAGAATCTGCCTGCAGTGCAGGAGACCCCAGTTCACCTCCTAGGTTGGGAAGATCCCCTGGAGAAGGGAAGGCTACCAACTCCAGTATTCTTGGGCTTCCCTTGAGTGGCTTGCTGCTGCTGCTGCTGCTAAGTCACTTCAGTCGTGTCTGACTCTGTGCGACCCCATAGACAGCAGCCCACCAGGCTCCCCCGTCCCTGGGATTCTCCAGGCAAGAACACTGGAGTGGGTTGCCATTTCCTTCTCTTGGGTGGCTTAGATGGGTAAAGAATCCGCCTGCAATGTGGAAGACCTGGGTTCAATCCCTGGATTGGGACGATCCCCTGGAGAAAGGGAATGGCTACTCACTCCAGCATTCCTGCCTAGAGAATTCCATGGACAGAGGAGTCTGGTGGGCTACAGTTTATGGGGTCGAAAAGAGTTGGACACAACTGAGCGGCTTTCACTTCACTTCCTGTTCTAAAAGTTTAGCTGTAAAATGATAAACAATGTAGAGAAAGAGGTGAAATGGGAGAAACAATACAAGGATTCTTAATCCAAGTTGCAAAGATTAGATTTCTTGACTTAAACAATTAAGGCTTGACCTAGAAAGGGTCATCATAGAAAAAAAGGCATTGTTCTTCATTGTCCAAGAGTAATCTTTCAGGCACCCTCTCCTAATTCTATACCTTAATTTCAATCCCAAATGTAATCCTTGGTAGGAGCAGATGGATAGAATATTACTGCTTAATTATCTGCTTCTGTACCAATAGAGGTACCTTCTGGTTGAGTATTTGAGTACACAATGTGTTACACCAGTCATCACACCATGACCGGCGGGCCACATTCATCAGGCCCTGTTTTCGTATGACCTCAAAGTTAGGAATGCTTTTTCCATTTTTAAAGAGTTAAAAAGAACAAAGGGGGAGGAGGAGGAAAGGAAGAATATGTGACAAAGGTACCTTATGGCTTCACAAAGCCTAAAATACTACCTTGGTCTTTATTAAAAAAAAAAAAAAAAAATTGCTGAGTTCTGTATTGGGCTTCCCTGATAGCTCAGTTGGTAAAGAATCTAGACCCTGGTTCAGTTCTTTGGTTGGGAAGATCCCCTGGAGAAGGGATAGGCTACCCACTCCACTATTCATGGGCTTCCCTGGTGGCTCAGCTGGTAAATGTGGGACCATCTGAAATGTGGGACCATCTGGGTTCGATCCCTGGGTTGGGAAGATCCCCTGGAGAAGGGGAAGGCTACCCATTCACTTCAGGCATTTTGAGAGCAAGGTGGTGATACTGGCATTCTTTAGAGTACTGATGAGCCACAGCACCATGTAAAAGATCCCTAACCCAGGACATACTTTTAATAATGAAGATGAAGAACAGATAGCTCCTAATGTGCCACATCTGTATGTGAACAGGAAAAAGTTAGCCACTCAGTCGTGTCTGACTCTTTGTGACCCTATGGACTGGAGCCCGCCAGGCTCCTCTGTCCTCGGAATTCTCCAGGCAAGAATATTGGAGTAGTTCACTATTTCCTTCTCCAGGGGATCTTCCTGACCCAGGGATCACTCAGTTCTCCTAGCACTGCAGGCAGAATCATCACCATCCGAGCCACCAGGGGAGCTGTATATGGACAGGAAGCTGTTAGCAAATATAAATCCCCATTGCACTTCAGCAAAGGATCACGTCCTGAAGCTTATTTGCAAGAATGACCTCATTTTGCCTTAAGAGTATTTACCAACAGCCCTCTCTTCTTCCAGGTCTTTATTTCTGTGTTAGTGATTCTCCTGTTCAACAGTCATTCTGAGCTCTCCCTATCACTCCTACCTCAGTTTCCATTAATTCTATTCTGCTGAGCAGTAATAAATTAGGCAAGTATTGCCAAGAAGGAATTATGAAGATCATAATTAACAAAGGAGTCAGTTGGAGGATTTAGAGTGAAGGCTGATCCCAGTCTAGTTTCACTGGGAGACAGCATCGTCTCAATCTCATTTGCCAGTAATTAGCTCTGCCTTTATTGCATTGTAAATACTGCCTTAATTACCAGGCTTCTTAGTTCAGAAGATGGAACTCTGTCGCCTTATTGGATTTCACGTTCTGGCAATCCCTCGTCATCACTGTCGGAGACTTTGCTGTGCACAATAGATATATGCAAATGCAGCTGGCAATGGCAGAGTGAGAGGATTACAAGGGGCAGAGATGAGCATATGAGAGATGGCACAGTCCTGGAGAAGGAGCCACCTGCCTCTCCCTAATTATCATCCTGATGCCTCTTACCCTGGAGTCTAGAGAGTTATTAGCAAACACAGATAAGGCAACCCTGTTGGGGTAGCCTCTGAAAAGGCTCAAGAAGCTTTTAGATGAGATAGCCATCTTCAGAACTTCCAGGCTACAAAGAGGAAGTAGTCAATAAGTAGGCACTGATTAGCATCAGCTAGGAAATGGACCCAGAGATACAGAGGCCAGAGTGCAGGGAATGCAAATTTGAGGCTCAGTTTACCCACTAATTCACTGTGGGTCTTAGATAAATGATTTCCCTTTCGGACCTCAGCTCTCACCACTGGGGAAAAAAAAAAAAAAAAAACGGAGTTAGGTTATGTTCAGATGCTCAGTTGAGTTCGACTCTTTGCGACCCCATGGACTATAGCCCGCTAGGCTTCTATGTCCAGGGCATTTCCCAGGCAAGAATACTCCAGTGGGTTGCCATTCCCTTCTCCAGGGGATCTTCCACTCCGAGGGATTGAACCTGGGTCTCCTGCATTGCAGGCAGATTCTTTACCAATTATTCAGGGAAGCCTTGGGATTAGGCTAAGTGGTTGCATATAACTCCAGATCAAAAACTGCATGAATTTCAAAATTCTATGTGGAAATTCAATGGCAATTCAACTGCAAGTGGGCTGGACAGTCTGATGCCTCAAGCACATGTCTCTCCTTTCCTCATTCTGCTCCATGGTTAGTTCACTAAGTTTCATGCAAGTAGAACTAACTGTTGGGTGCGACTCTCAACACCCAGAGGATAAGAGTGTGAGGTGGGCGCTCCAGTCTCCCATCTGCCGGGTGGATGAGCCTGGGTCACATCAGGCAGGCTGCTCAGAAACATCAGAAGAAGCGAACTCTGTTGCCTATAGCAGTGACCTCAATAATGTTCCCCTTCTGTCAGCTTTTCTTCCTTCCTTAGTCCTTCACATCTGCTCCCTAAGATCACCTCCTAATAAAAAACCTCCTTCCTCCCAAGTACCTGTTTCAGGTTCTGCTTTCAGGGAACACAAACTAAGACAGCCTTTCAATTTACAAAACAAAGACATTTAGGGTAAGAAGGAAATAATGCAACTAGACTGAGGGCAATGTTCTTTCTGCTGCCCTGGGTGGGTATGGAGGGACAGCCCACTTGGTTGAGAAACATCCCCAGAAGAGACCTTTCTCCTTAGCATCTCATCCAAAAAGATACAATCTACTAATAGAGAAATAGTAACAAACCTCATTATATAAAGGGGGCTTTCCAGGTGGCGCTAGTGGTAAAGAAGCTACCTGCCAGTGCAGGGGACATAAGAAATGCAGGTTCAATTTCTGGGTTAGGCATTTCCCCTGGAGTAGGAAATGGCAAGCAGCCCACTCCAGTATTCTTGCCTGGAGAATCCTATAGGTAGAGGAGCCCGGTGAGATACGGTCCATAGGGTCCATACAATCCATAGGGTTGCAAAGAGTTGGACACAACTGAAGCAACTTAGGACAATTATATAAAGAATAAGAAATACCATAAGTGATGGAAAATTATTAGCAACAAAAATAAAAGAACACAAGCTTTGATATCAAACAGACCTAGATATGAACCCTCGCTCTGCCTTTGCATGGCTGTGCGACCTTGATGCAGAAGCTTTTTACAGTTTACTGTGCGACTCTGTAAGAAATCAGAGCTGGTGCACTGGGATGATTCTGAGGGATGGGATGGGGAGGGAAGTGGGAGCGGGGTTCAAAATGGGGAATACATGTACACCAATGGCTGATTCATGTCAATGTATGTCAAAAACCACTACAATACTGTAAAGTAATTAGCCTCCAATTAAAATAAATTAATTTTAAAAAAGAAATCAGGAATAAACAGACTTAAAATAACTGTAAATGAATGAAGTGAAAGTTGCTCAGTCGTGTCTGACTCTTTGCGACCCCATGCATTGTAGCCTGCCAGGCTCCTCTGTCCACAGAATTCTCCAGGCAAGAATACTGCGGTAGGTAGCCATTCATTTCAGGTAACCATCCCAGTCCAGGGACTGAGCCCAGGTCTCCTGCATTGCAGGTGGATTCTTTACTGCCTGAGCCACCAGGGAAGCCCAAGAATACTAGAGTGGGTAGCCTATCCCTTCTCCAGGGGATCTTCCTGACCCAGGAATCAAACTGGGGTCTCCTGCACTGCAGGCAGATTCTTTAAAAGCTAACCTCCTAATAAATGACCATTATCATTTCATCACTATTACCATTGTTATATATAATAATTTTGTGATTGCTATTCAAACAAAAAAAGAAACGTATCGTGCTGCAAATGATAACCTCACTCAAAACTGGAGTTTTAGTTACTTTGTGCCCTTTTGAAACAACAGACAGGGAGTGTTTCTTTCTTCTTTTCTGATGACTGTAACAGCAAGACACAGGAAAATATAAATGAAAAGGAACACTGCAGATTGTACCCCCTCCCTCTCTCTGCCGAGGACTTGGAGAAGGCCCATTGATGACTCTTGGCACTGAAGCGCTTCATTCCTTTGGGTTGTGGACTGACGCTCCCAGGGTTGATGAAGAGTGAGACAGAGATCCACCCTCCCTGGCTCTCCCTTTCCCAAAACCACCTGTGCCAACTGTTACGGAATGCATCCCAGATTTTGCAGAAGCAGGCAAGCATCCAGTAATGAATACGCCGGGATGCAAAGCTATGTCAGAAAATCATCCAATCTCAAGGACCTTAAATGTCAGCATATCTCTCCTACTGCGGCCTTGCCAAGTGGTTGCCCTGCAACTCCTGAACACTGCCACGTTCCGAGACGGCCTATTCCATACTGTGATAGCTCTGACTTCTAGAAAGCTTTATATTCTTTATATTCATCCAAAATATATTCCCTGTAGCTTTTGCTCATCATTTGTTATACTTCTAATCTATTAAGTCATTTAGAATAAAAGTGAATCTTTTCTCCATATGGTAACCCTTGAAAAAAACTGGAAACCTCAGTCACTTCTTCAGTTGCCATTTCTTCTGGCTAGATAGCTCCATATCTTTCTTAAGTTCTTCATTTATTCCCCACCATTCAGGGAGATCGGGGAAATAGCTTGAATGTATCTAAATAGCTAACTGCCTTTGTGATAAAATAATAATGATAGTATGGTTTAATTTTTAAACAAATAATTGAGAATTGGCAGTATGATCCAAATAGAGTCCATAAATACATGTCACTTAAAAGAAACTGATTGTCCCTTAGTCAGGTCTGACTCTCTGTGACCCCATGGCTGTAAACTTTGCAAAACTTCCCCCTCCTCTGTCTCTTGTCTCAGCAGTTAATATGCAGATTGTGTGTTAGTCACTTAATTGTCTAACCATGGGACCCCATGGACGATAGCCCGCCAGGCTCTTCTGTCCTTGGAATTATCCCAGCAAAGATACTAGAATGGGTAGCCATTCCTTTCTCCAGGGGGTCTTCCCGACCCAGGGTCAAACCCAGGTCTCCTGCATTGCAGACAGATTCTTTACCAGCTGAGCCACCAGGAGCGCCCATCACTTAAAAGGAAGATGGTTATTTAGGAAGAGCATGGACTCTGGAGTTAGACCAGCTTGAATCTGAACCTCAGCTCTGCTGCTTACTGGCTTAGTGACCTTGGACAGATTGTGTAACACCTTTCAGCCTCAGTTTCCCTGTCTGTAAAATGGACTTAAAACACACATCCCAGAGAATTACTGTGAGGATTAAATGAGAGAAATGACATAAATGTACTCTGGGTACAGCCTGGCCACGTGATGCAATAGAAAGAACATGAACTTGGAAGCTAGATGGAAGAGTTGGAATCTTGTCTGTGCTACTGCTTATCCATGAAAATCTGCAGGAGTAACTGAGGTATTCTGAGCCTCTTCTTCATCTGTCAAATGCCAAACAACACTGAATTTAAAAATGTATTGTAAAGATGAAAAAACTATTTGTAATGTGCCTAGAGTAGAGTCTATTTCTTGAGTTATCCTTATTTTTTTTAAGTTTCTTTTTCCTTTTACTCTCATTAGAAGATGCAAACCAGGATGACCTTCTAATTTGGGGTTTCGACTGAGGTGGTGGTAGAAGGAAGGAGTATTATGAAAAAAAGAGATCCCGAGCATTAAAAAATCCAGACGATTCCCCTAAAAAGTAACAAGTTTATGAGAAGTAATTAAACTAATAATGTCAAGACAGTATACATTTTGATTTTTTACATATTTATATTCAAAAAGAGACCAAGAGAGTTACACCTGTGATAGAACAGGATACAAGTGAGTCTGTGATTTTTTTTTAAGTTTAAAATATCAGGAGAGAAATTCACAGGGATGAAGCCAGATCATGTTTGGGCAACTGGGAAGAATGTTAAATATTCAGGATGGTGCAAAGAAAAGGCAGAAAGAGCACATGGAACCTCTATACAGGCTGTGTATATATTCAAAAGGTGTGCCCAGGCCCAACAGATGTAAGACAAAGATGATTGCTATGGGCTTGATGCCAATCCATCAACCACTCCTGGAAAAATATGCCCCAAACACTCATTACTTTTGAGAAGGACTGTCTGAGTGCATAAAAGGCAAATCAGAAGTAACGACCTATAGGGTAAGGACACTTTGACTTTCAAGTCTAAATTAAAAGCCACTTTGAAAACATTCAGTGGAAAAGGTGTCCAATGATTTCATTTCTGACAGCTTCTTCAGCCTGCTTTGTACCCTGAAGAAACCACTTTTCCCTCTCTTTGCACCTCTGTGTAAGATGTAAGGTGCACTGAGGGTGTGCTGGCTAATTTCTGGGCTCCCTTTCAACACCAACAAATGCTATGTTTCTTTTCTGTCAAAAGTATTCAAGATTGATTAGCATCAAGAAACCAGCAAATTTCCGGGCAGCTTTCAGCATAGAACCTGGAATGGTAGAAGCTGAATGAGAATATACGCTTGGATACTTACTGTTCCAAAATTAAAATCAATGAACATCTAGGTAATGCTCAAAGTGGCTAGATAACATCTGGTTAATTGAAATCTAAGATTACTTGCAGGATACAGGCTTTCACTACACTGGAACTGGTACAGACTGACAGCCCATTCTAGAAATCCTTGCATTAAACCATGACTTCAGCAAGAATATAAGTGGGTCTCCTCCCTTCCTTCAAAAGAGTCTGCTCAGTCTTAAAGGTGGTGACATAAGCTAATGTCCCCTAAGCCAAGAAGTAAGTTTCCATCTCCTCTTTTATATACATCCCTTCATCCTTCTTCCTTACTCTCAGTCCCTGGTATGTTTTATCACGAGGGAGAAGCTGGGCACATTCAAGTTTGTGTCCGGTACAGAAAGCAGAGGTAAGTCTGAGGAAAGGATTTGGTGTTTGGGGGCATTAAGGACTTGAATACAAAACCACCTACACATCAGCCATTCATTTGCTATCTAGAGAAAAATGGAGCTGCCCAGATGCAATATCCTCAGACATGCGTCCCTCCTGGAGATGCAGCCTGTGCTTGCAGGAGTGTGTGTTCAGCCTCTTCAGATGTGTCCGACTGTGCAGCCCTATGGACCGTAGCCTGCCAGCTTCCTCTGTCCATGGGGTTTTCCAGGCAAGAATATTGGAGGGAGTTGCTATGCCCTCCTCCAGGGGATCTTCCCAACCCAGGTATTGAACCCACGTCTCTTTACATCTCCTGCACTGGCAGGCAGGTTCTTTTCTATTAGTGCCACCTGGGAAGCCCACATATACAGCCTAAATATTCAATATTAATGACATCATTACATAATTATTACATGTGATGACAATAATGAGACACATTTGACCAACATAATGGAACACAAACACTGTCCTTCAGTCACAGACACATATCATGTTGTCATTATGGAGGTCATAACTTGCTTCTTCATGGACTATTTCCCCAAAGAAATGAGGCTGCTCCAATGCTTTGTCCTCCTGGTCATCTCTAGGGAAGTTGGTTACCCTGATGAGTTGCTGAAGGAAGTAAATGCCAAACCCCTTCCCCTAGCAGGGAGGAAAGGCAGTATTCATCTTGGGCCACCCACTCTCTATCTTATGCTTCATCCCTTTCATCAAATGCCTTTGCCATTCATTCCAGCAACAGAAGGCTGGGGTGGGCCAGCCGGATGGCATGGTGCTGAAATCACTCCCCATAAAAACGTGCCTGCAATGTTACAACAGCTTTGATGCTGTTGTAATGCACCCATAAAATCAAGGAACATATGTAGAGGCAGCTGCTGGTGGCAGCAAAGGAATGTAAAAAATATGGGGCTGTTGAAAAACTCTGATAGATTTTACTGCCAGCCAAGTACATATATTTTTTATGGTCTGCTATGTGAAACTGCAAACAAATGCCATGCCTTTCTTTAGTGTGTTTATTCATTGCATCATTTACAACAAATTTCCGAGACAAGCTAGTAGACTGGATGACTAGCTTTCAAATCAGTGGTTTCTGTTTAGCCTTAAGCAACTCAGAGAAAAAGAAAAGGGCTTTAATAAGTGGCCCTGGGAAGGCAGTGGGGAAGCCCTAGATACTAGGAAAAAGCTAATGTCACTCCCCCTAAACCATTTCCCTACATCACACCCTCTGTATACATCAGGGCCCTCAGAAGATGGCTTCACAACAGCTTTGATCTGGCAAGCAACTAAGTAGGGGTATGATAATTAGGGAGGAAAATATCAGATTACCGAAGCCTAAGGGAAGGCGGATGCGGGGAAAGATTGAAGTCAAA
Organism: Oreotragus oreotragus; assembly: GCA_006410675.1. Classification (NCBI taxonomy): domain Eukaryota; kingdom Metazoa; phylum Chordata; class Mammalia; order Artiodactyla; family Bovidae; genus Oreotragus; species Oreotragus oreotragus. The sequence goes on along the minus strand of SJYX01009312.1, from coordinate 25,407 downwards.
AGGAGAAGAGGGCAGCAGAGGATGAGATGGTTAGTTAGCATCACCAACTCAATGGACACAAACTTGGGCAAACTCCCGGAGATAGTGCAGGGCAGGGAAGCCTGGCAGGCTTCAGTACATGGGACTGCAAATAACTGGACACAACTTAGCCACTGAACAGCAACAACAACAAGGGTAGTATTAGTATAAAAATAAAAGGACGCACAAAGCAAAGCAATAGGATGTGAAAAGAAAATATGACAACCACCATTACATTTATTTGTATGCAAAATAATAGAGAAAAAAAGTATGTTTACTAATGTTTAATATATCCTCAGTGGGAGTGCTCTTATTACTAGCAGGTCAATGCAGGGGAGGACTCAATCCAAAATTCATATACTGCAGCCATGAAATTAGAAGATGATTGCTTCTTGGCAGGAAAGCTATGACAGACTAGACAGTATATTAAAAAGCAAAGACATCACTTTGTCAACAAAGGTTCTTATCATCAAGGCTATGGTTTTTCCAGTAGTCACATACGGTCGTGAGAGCTGGACCATAAAGAAGGTGGCATGCTGAAGAATTGATGCTTTTGAATTGTGGTGTTGGAGAAGACTCTTGAGAGACCCTTAGATTGCAAGGAGAACCAACCAGTCAATCTTAAAGGAAATCAACCCCGAATACTCATTAGGAGGACTAATGCTGAAGCTGAAGCTCCAATACTTATGCAAATAGCCAGTTCGTTGGAAAAGACCCTGATGCTGGGAAAGACTGAAGGTAGAGGAGAAGAGGGTGACAGGGGATGCAATGATTGGATGGTATCACCGATGCAATGGACAAGAACTTGGGCAAATTCTGGGAATTGGTGAGAGACAGGGAAGCCAGGCACGCTGCAGTCCATGGGGTTGCAAAGAGACGGACATGAGTTGGTGACTGAACAACTGCAACATAGTCATATATTGGGGTAAATTTTCCAAAATTCTTTAGTATAAATGTATGACAAAAACGTTTAGAGACTGCTGAGTTAATAGTACAAAACTCTTTACCTCACACAATGAGAAAAGGCCCAAATTATCAAGAAATAGTTTTTTTTTTCTTTTAAAGATCATGAGGTATTTATTGCTTTCTTATTTGCAAGATCACATTAGTGACTAGTGGGAATGAAAAAAACAGTTGACATCAATGCCATTCAAAAGAGTAATTTAATAAGAATAATGTCCTGAGACAGCCACTAAAATCAAACTTCAAGACTAGGGAAATGGTCATTTTTCATCAGAATTGGAATGGATAAAATATTACATGTTTTCTCCATTATGACATTTTAACCACATCACATACTCTTCATATAGAGATAGGAAATAATTCTTATATGATATGATATGTTTTAGAGCATGAGTGAAAAGTGAACGTGTTAATTGCTCAGTCATGTCCCACTCTTTTTATAACTCCATGGATTGTGGCCCGCCAGGCTCCTCTGTCCATGGAATTCTCCAGGCAACAACAGTGGAGTGGGTTGCCATTCCCTTCTCCAGGGGATCTTCCTGATCCAGGGATCGAACCCAGGTCTCCTGCACTGCAGGGAAATTCCTTACCATCTGAGCCACCAGGGACATTTTAATGACGTCACATACTCTTCATGTAGACATAGGAAATAATTCTTACATGATTTGTTTCAGAGCATAAAAGTGTGGCAACTTTCCAGATTATCTTATTTGGCTGGAACATGCGTTCTCTGGCTGGTTGGCTGGCATGTTTGCCCTTGCTTTGAATGTGATCTTTCGGTGACTCCCATGTTGACACTAGTTGTATTTTGTCTTACACTTTTTATCCTACTGGCATTTTTAATGGAGATATGGACCTACACCCACAATGTCCCCTTACCCTGAGGACACCATGTGATCCTCCTTGCTGAAAACCAGTCAGCTTCAGAAGAGGAAAAAAACACTAAGTGGCTAGAGTAAAGCCATGACTATGAATTTTAGTAATTGAGAATTTGGTATAGTTTTAAATAAACTTGGGTTTGATAACAGAAGAAGGTTCCTATTCTGGATCTGCCATTAACATGGCTGTGTGGTAAGTGGACAAGTTAGTTACTCTTTCTTAGACATAGTCATCTGTAAAATATAGATACTTTATAGAAAGAAGAGATAAGAAAGCCTTCTTCAGCGATCAGTGCAAAGAAATAGAGGAAAACAACAGAATGGGAAAGACTAGAGATCTCTTCAAGAAAATTAGAGATACCAAGTGAACATTTCATGAAAAGATGGGCTCGATAAAGGACAGAAATGGTATGGACCTAACAGAAGCAGAAGATATTAAGAAGAGGTGGCAAATATATACAGAAGAACTGTACAAAAAAGATCTTCATGACCCAGATAATCACAATGCTGTGATCACTCATCTAGAGCCAGACACTCTGGAATGTGAAGTCAAGTGGGCCTTAGAAAGCATCACTACGAACAAAGCTAGTGGAGGTGATGGAATTCCAGTTGAGGTACTTCAAATCCTGGAAGATGATGCTGTGAAAGTGCTGCACTCAATATGCCAGCAAATTTGGAAAACTCAGCAGGGGCCACAGGACTGGAAAAGGTCAGTTTTCATTCCAATCCCAAAGAAAGGCAATGCCTAAGAATGCTCAAACTACTGCACAATTGCACTCATCTCACACGCTAGTAAAGTAATGCTCAAAATTCTCCAAGCCAGGCTTCAGCAATAC
>SJYX01009312.1:0-20049 GCA_006410675.1 Oreotragus oreotragus | reverse complement strand
CATAATTATTTTTTGACTACAGACCAACACCCTAAAATTGAATGTCATCTGTTTTAATTCACAGCCACCACTACATTTCCTGGGAGTCTGCTGCTGTTGCTAAGTCGCTTCAGTTGTGTCTGACTCTGTTCGACCCCATAGACGGCAGCCCACCAGGCTCCCCTGTGCCTGGGATTCTCCAGGCAAGAGTACTGGAATGGGTTGCCATTGCCTTCTCCGTCCTGGGAGTCTACTGGTCCTATAATATAGAACTAGGACTTAGCAGCAGCAGCAGGACCAGTTACATAATTTGTTGGGCCTAGTACAAAATGAAGATGCTGGGTACCTTGTATAATCAGTAAGAATTTTAAGATGGTGGCTTAGTGTTAGTTGCTCAGTTGTGTCTGACTCTTTATGACCCCATGGACTATAGCCCACCAGGCTCCTCCTGTCTCTTATACACATCTAGATGGGGAAACAGTGGAAACAGTGTCAGACTTTATTTTTTTGGGCTCCAAAATCACTGCCGATGGTGACTGCAGCCATGAAACTAAAAGACACTTAGTCCTTGGAAGAAAAGTTATGACCAACCTAGATAGCATATTCAAAAGCAGAGGCATTATTTTGCCGACTAAGGTCCGTCTAGTCAAGGCTATGGTTTTTCCAGCAGTCATGTATAGATGTGAGAGTTGGACTGTGAAGAAGGCTGAGAGCCAAAGAATCGATGCTTTTGAACTGTGGTGTTGGAGAAGACTCTTGAGAGTCCCTTGGACTGCAAGGAGAGCCAACCAGTCCATTCTGAAGGAGATCAGCCCTGGGATTTCTTTGGAAGGAATGATGTTAAAGCTGAAATTCCAGTACTTTGGCCACCTGATGTGAAGAGTTGACTCACTGGAAAAGACTCTGATGTTGGGAGGGATTAGGGACAGGAGGAGAAGCGGACGACAGAGGATGAGATGGCTGGATGGCATCACTGACTCGATGGACGTGAGTCTGAGTGAACTCCGGGAGATGGTGATGGACAGGGAGGCCTGGCGTGCTGCGATTCATGGGGTCGGAAAGAGTCAGACACGACTGAGCGACTGAACTGAACTGAACTGAACTGATTCATACCTTAACAGGATTGGTGATACTAGATAAATGGAAACTATTATCATGAATATTATAACATAACATTTATTGCCTGTAACATCTGTCCACTGAAGGGCAAATAATTCAAAAGATTTAATATGATCATTATCATCATTAAAACAAGGTTGGGAATAGAGGAAGTAGTAGAGGAAAATCAGAAACGCTTGTATGTAGAATGAGAATGAAGGAACTTTAAATATGGTCTAATGAATCTCTCTCAGAGTTCTGCTTCACGCAGCAAGACAAAGGAGTTAACACAAGGCTACACAGCCAGGAACTGCTGCTATCTTTGGGAAGAGACATGGCTTGGCTTAAATCTCTCCAATGGTCTCTAATGATTTATCTCTTGACCACACAGGAACCAATGAAACAAGCACATTTCCAGTGCTGACTTCTTGGGCTCAGGTGAAAAATCTATTAATAGGCATGAAAGGCCAGATGGACTGGCCAAGGCCTGGAGCACAGAGGTTAGGTTTAGAGAAACCATCTGGGGCTTGTTCTTACGGCTTAGTGAAAAAGCCAGTGAGAGCCCAGAACACAGCACAGTCAATTAGCTGGAGGCCTGCTGGTTCTGTCGGCCTTTTACTGATACAGAAAAATGCTGGTCTGAAGACGGGAAGGGCTTAGTTAGTTTCTTCTTCCTTTTCTAATTTTAAAAACTGAATACATGTTGGTAGCTAGGAAAGCAAGCTGAGAATTCAGGATTCACCCAGGTCCACATTTCCCAGCATGACAGCAGACAGTTCCCAGAACCCCCTCGTTCCATCTGAGGTGTTGTTCCCATAGTAGGGGGTGAGAGAGGTCTGGCTCTGGGTGTTCGCTGGAGGAAAAATCCAAACTACCCATCTGAGTTTGTCAAACATTTGTCTTAGAAACAAGCTGGTTCCGCTCAGTATTACCTACCTTCCAGAAGAGTTCATGCTAAACTTTCAGAATTACTGAGTTTTCAGATGTAAAAATAAAAATCTCCATCCTCACAGCAATAGAACAGAATGCTTTTAAATGTCAGCTCCTTACTTACTGGCCGTTTGATTTCACACAGGTTACTTAACCATTCTGACCTGTGGTTGCTTCATATTAAAGGATGATAATAATAAAGTATCTTCATGTTAAAAGATGACTTAAAAAAGAAACAATTTATATAAGAAAATTAGCGCAGTTCATTAATTGTTTTCATCCAATCATCTTGTCAACATGTATTCACTGAGTACTAACTCTATTCCAGGCAGAGACGGCATAGCAGTGAAAAGGTATATATTACTCGCTTATAATAGGCAATTAAATTACAGCAGCTATTTTAAAAATGCAGAAATTTGGGAAATAAAAAAAAGGAATTTTTTTAAACCCATAACCCTACTTGCTATAAATAACCAATTTCAGTATTTTTTATATAATTCTTTGCTTTGATTTATTTTGAACAACAATGATCTAGATAAAGTTAAACCTAAAAGAGTATAAAGCAACTACAAATGGTGGACTTTCTATGAGAATATGTTACAAGCAATATTTAGAAAATGTTTACTGCTAATTTTATATATTATTATGTGCTAACACAAGAGCATTATCAGAGTTTTAGATTATGAGGGTATTTTAACTTTGGAATAAATGAAACAAAATTTTATAATTTTGGGCAGACAGATCTCATTTTGAATCTAGCCTCTGTCTCTAGCTGTGTGATCATGGGATATTTAACTTCTCTAAGATTCAGTTTTCTCATCTTCAAATTTAGTTAACATTCTATTTATGATCTAGTTATTACCAATGTCTAAAAGAATACAAGCTTTTGTTATTTCATGAAATTGATAAATGCCTGCCTCTAATTTTATGGTGGACTTAATGACACTTCTGTAGATAGAATATTACAGTGTATGCTTTGAACGAAGGATCCAAGAAGAAAAATAAGTATATCTTAATTGACTTTATATTGAAAACAAAATGATAGCATAGAATATGCCAAATTTATCTACTGGAGGATTTTTCATTCTCTCCTAAAAAAATACTTTCAGGTATAACTAAACTGAAACCAATCAGTAATCACACCTTTAAAAAAAAAATGAAAATAATGTCTTTGTGAGTTTTTGAACCTGCAAGAGATTTCAAGTTACAGAAGTAAAATATTGAATTTTATGTTTGCTTGTCTCTTGATAGGTTTTGCTAACAACTGATATAATTTTCAGAATTTTTCCAACCTGTGTCTTAGTCCCCAAATATACATGCCCTTGGTTTACATGAAGTAGAGGCTGGTTAAAAGCAACTGCAAAGAATGCTAAACTATTCAGTCACAGAGAGAAGCAACTCATAACTGAAGGTGTCCTAGATTGAGATCCCTTCTTCCCTTTTTTAAGAAGACAAGCATAATCATAATAGAGACAGAGATAAAGACAATAATACCCATCTACTTCTGCTATCCAAATTTCCTTTCCTACCATTGTTGAGATATATGCAATTTTTAAACTTAGAAAATATGATATTTGCTCAGGATAAGTTAGGTTCCTTCCAATTATGTATTAGTAGGAATTCTAGAAGCTTTTGTATTCTGCATTATCTCCAGTTCAGACTATGAAATTGTCCCTCAGAGTTCTCACCGCCACACCTTAGAGGCCACCTTTGTATCCCTAGAATATGTTCAGTTTGGCGATTTATTTTAAAGCACTAGTCTACTGCCCTGACTTGTGTCTTCCCACCTAAAGTGTTCACACCTGAAAGGTAAGACTGTAACTTTCATTTCTCTTCCATGCTCCATGGCACAGAGCACTGAGCAGCTCTGATGAATTGACAGTAGCTGAATCCCTGGCGACAGGCGGCCGAGTCTGTGTGGTATGTGTGCACACAACATAAGGAAGGAAACCAGGCCATTCAATTTGCAATTCTTGCTGGAAAAAAATTTAAAATGTTAAAATGTTAAAAATTTTAAATCTAAAATGTTAAAAATTTAACGATTTTTGGTAAAGCTATGTTAGATGAAAGGCAAAATGCCTCTCACAGTGTGACTCCTTTCCTACTGTAAGAGTCACCTGTTGATTCAAAAATTCCATTCCTCTCCTCAGTTCTTACAAATGAGTGTTGTACAATCTAAGACTTTCTTTCTTCCATTAATGTCAACACTCTTTACTAGTGAATATCTAAGGAAGGTATCAAGTGAAAGTGAAAGTCGCTCAGTCGAGTCCGACTGTTTGCAGTCCTATGGACTATACAATGCATGGATTTCTCCAGACCAGAATATTGGAAGGTTGACGCTCCCTTCTCCAGGGGATCTTCCCAACCCAGGGATCAAACCCTGGTCTCCTGCATTGCAGGTGGATTCTTTACCAGCTGAGCCACCAGGGAAGCCCAAGCAAGGAATCAAGAGCTACGAAAATAACCTCCATAAGCTAAAAACTAATGTTTTATTTGAACATACTAAAGAATTCAATTAAATATTTTATAAAAGCAAAGAAGGGAAAACAATGTCCTCCAATTGGAAGTACATTTACCATGGATACAGGCATGTGCAGACACAAGCACATTATTGGAATTTTGCTTCAAAGTGTGATTGACTGGTCGAGGTGGATCTTGCACCCTCTAATGTCCTAAGCAGGAAAAAGGTTAAAAGGAATACATGATGCTATTTACTACTAAGTCACTTCAGTCATGTCCGACTCTGTGTGACCCCACAGACGGCAGCCCACCAGGCTCCCCTGTCCCTGAGATTCTCCAGGCAAGAACACTGGAGTGGGTTGCCATTTCCTTCTCCAATGCATGAAAATGAAAAGTGAAAGTGAAGTCACTCAGTCGTGTCCGACTCTTCACGACCCCATGGACTGCAGCCTACCAGGCTCCTCAATCCATGGGATTTTCCAGGCAAGAGTACTGGAGTGGGGTGCCATTGCCTTCTGTGACATGATGCTAAGACCCATCTATATTCTAGTTTAGATCAAAGCCTTTGTAGAAATGCCCACCCAGCCATTATCCACTGAAATGTCTATGAACAAGACAATACTAGAGTCAGTGATGGCATAAAGACATACCATCATATATTGCTGTTGAGAATGTAAAATGATGCTACCACTTTGGAAAACTTTTAGCAGTTTCTTAAAAAGTTAAACACACAGTTATCGTGTGATACAAGAATTCCACTCCTAAGTATTTAACCAGGAGAAGTAAAAATATATGTCTATACAAAGACTGTTCACAAATGTTCATACAGCATTATTCACAATAACCCTAAAGTGTAAAGAATCCAAATGTCTATCAATTGGTGAATAAACAAGCAAAATATATATCCATTCAATGGAAAACTATTTGGCAATAAAAAGCAACAGAAATACTGATACACACTAAAATATGATGAGCTTCAAATACATCATGCTCAGTGAAAAAAGCAAAATATAAAAATGCACATGTTATATGATCCATGCATGTAAAACATCCAGAAACGGAAAATCTATAGAGACTAAAATAGTGGTCGTCCTAGGTCTGCGGGTAGAAAGGAAGAGTGGACAAGATGTTTCTTTTTAGGTTGATAGAAATGTTCTATTTAGATTGTGATGAAGGTTATACAGCTCCATATATACCCTCTTGATATAGGAAAGCCACATCCAGATTTACCAAGAAATGAAAGGAGGATGAGGTGATTCATTGTGATAGAAATGTCTTAGAAGATGGCTAATTTTAAATTTCTTCCAAAGAACTATTAACACATCATTAGATTTCTGTAAGTTCAATTAGCACACGATTTCAGAGGGACCACCTGTTGTACAAAGAGAGGCCACCTGTGCCGGTCAAGGAGTTATGTTAATTTGTGAAGATCTCAGAGACTCGTTTTCAATTAGTTTAATCCCTAACATGCTTTGATTTCCTGGATGTGAGCCCAGCCCATGAGATGATTCAGCACTTTCCTGAAGAGATTCCCAGAATTTCTACTTCTAAGACAAAGGAGAAGAGCAGAAAGTGCGAGAACTGGAAGTCAGAAAATTAAGTGACTCAGTCCTAAGACCTCATGGTAGACCAGAAGTTTTAGGAATAGCAACAGACACAAGACCCAGACTGGCTGAGTCAAGAATTCGACGTGCTATGCCAGGACACATTTTATATCAGGGTCAATCGTCTTTCCAAGGTATGTGTTTGAGGTCAGTTTCTTCTGAGTTCTGGGATGCTAAGGGGCTAATTCTCAAAGCCAGATAAAGTGAAGAAGTGCAGTTGTTCCCATCACAAGGCACCAACACACCTAACCCTGAACATTTCTACTTTTGATTCTGAGCCCCCAAACCAGAGTTCACTCCCTCCTGCCCCTAACTATTAATCAAGTCTGATTATTTAAAAATTACTGGACTTCCCTGGTGGTGCTGTGGATAGGAGTCTGCCTGCCAATGCAGGGGATACGGGTTCAATCCTTGGTCAGATTGATTCAGTCACAAGCCATGTAGTAAACTAAGCCGCTGTGCCTCAACTACTGAGCCCGTGCTCCAGGGCCTGCGCTCCGCAACAAGAGGAACCACCGCAATGAGAAGCCCACGCACCACAGTGAATTGTAGCCCCCACCTGTCGCCACCAAAGTCCAGGCAAAGCAGCAAAGACCTGGTGCAGCCCAAAATACATGAACTGATTTCAATTATTGGAAAAAATTTCAAGCACACGCAAAAGTAGAATACTCCTGTAATAATTATCAATGTACCTAACTGCTGGGTTTAACAATTATCATCATCTTATTTCAAAATATGTCTTACCAACTCTTACTAACAGACACACTTATGATAGTAGACAATTGGAAACAGCCTAATAGTACAATAATGGAGTGTGCGATGTTAAAAACCCACGTGGTGCATCCACATAACAGAATATAGTGTGGCCATTGGAAATGACAACTCAGCAAACTAGATGATGTAGGGACATGGCCATGAAAACCTTACAGATGAAGATGCCAATGACAAGACAGCAGCTCTTGAACAATGCTGCCAGATTACGCTCTGGGGAAATATTGTTACTCATGTTAGAAATACATGAGGGTCCCCATGAATACTCACTAGAACTAAATGTTATTAATTTTTAATGAATGTGAGTTTGCCACATTTCATTTTAAAGTATTATTTGAACTTTCGGTACCCACTTCGGTGGAAGTCCTACCATCAGACATGGATCTTCTATTCTAAGGGGTCACCCCCTGCTCCCTGACCTACCCCCGCATTTTGTATTTTCTTAGACCCAGGTCAGGCTGTGATACTGAGCATCCCACAGCTCCTGGCTTCAGGTCCATAGTAACTTCCACTATACCCGGTGACCTTCTCTATAATCATTCTTAACCTCATTTAATTTTTAAACAGCAAAGCATTACCATGCCACAGTTTTTTTAATACCAACTTCCAACTGATATTAGAAGCACATTTTGTTGCATAATGTTGGGTCACTTTTTATATTGGAAGAGAGGGGCGAAGGGCAGACCAGAGTCACTGCAAATACAAACACAGCAGCCAACATCAGACTCATAATATGTGCCAGAGGATACTAACATGTGATGTGGTTTTAGAACCTGTGATAATGAACAGTAAATAAATAGTTCTTTATAGTGAAGTGACTGAATGGTTTGACAGATCCTAAACTTGAATGTGTGGACATCTGAACCTTATTTATCAGGCTCTGTCCACACCAGAAGAAATCATATAAGATTGTGAATTGCATTTTCTACCCCTCTCCCTCCTTCACCAGTGTCAATACATCAACTTGAAGTCATCAATGCTGGATTTTATGAGAGCTAAGAATTGGTTTTTTTCTCCCCTCACCATGACATGTGGTGGACCTAATGGGGAGTATAAATAAATTTCACCAGAGGATAAAAGAGTGCCATTCAAAAAATAAGACTTGTTTCCATGGTAGATATTTAAAAACAGACTGTAGTTACCATCTTCTCTCTGATTAGTGGGTTCAAGATGAAATGCGGTTTGGTTTGAGAAGAAAAATCAACACAAGCTTACCAGCTCTACACAATGCAATTAATTTATTAAACTAATCTAGGTATCATCTATTTTTCATATACTACTTCCCAGACACAAAGGAATCAGATCTCTGACAGCATAATAGTAAGAACACTACCTCTGGAGTCAGAAAGGTTCAGATTCTGACTGAACCTTTGATTCCAAGCCAAGTGCATGCTAGGCTTCAGTTTCCCCATCTATAAAATGGGGATAAAAATATCTCATCTCATAAGAAACCTCATCACGTTGTTGAGAATTAAATGTGGTTAGTATTAATTAAAACATGTGAACCTTACCTATAGTTACTGAGTAAGTAACTATAGGTAAGGTATTCAGGATGCCAGGATTTTTTAGGAAAGTTAGCATAGCAATTTTATTTTATGGATAGGAAAGCCTGAATATAGGACAGGAGTGATTTATTGCACCAGATTTTTACTAAGATTTTCAGTGTGGCTAATGCTTGATTCTGTAACATGAAAGGGAACTGCTGAGACCACAGCTGTTAACACCAAGGAGACACAATGATGGGTAAAATGAGACCCAAAACAAACCCACCCTCTATTCTCAGCTCTATTTCCTCTTTACAATGTTTCAGCATCCTTCTTCCATTGCTTCCCATGATCCTGTGTCATTGGATCAAATAAGTACTAAGGTTTATAAATATAAAGTCCAATGGAAGTAGGAATCATCAAAGACAGTCACCCACTAATTTTTACTTTATTCTTGTTTTTGAAAGTTTGTTTGGATTCAGTAGTTTATTCCCTTATCAATTTCTGGATCTTGGAACCAATTCTATTCACTTACTTCACACCACTAGAGCCTGAGAGAAGAATGTAATAAACTCATAAATATGCTCTATTGATAATGGGGCCAAAAGCACCAAACAGGAAAAAAGAAGTTATTATTTTCATCAAATTGAAAAAAACACCAAGGATGTATTTTGCTAGTACATTACATGTGAATGTGTGTGCACATCTATCCTTCTTCCTGGAGAAAAAGATGAGACAAATATTGAAAGATGAACTGTTTCCTCCCTATATATTTTTTTTGTGATAACTTTAAGCAGTTCTCCATAAAATATAAGTAAGCTAAGTACAGGAACACACAAAAATGATTGATAAGTGACCAAGTGGGACTTACATCAGAATGCAAGGTTGTTTTAACATTTTAAGGAAATCAACTACCAGAATATTGTATTAGAATATAGGGCAAAATGCACAAACATCTCAATAAATGTAAAAATTGAAAAAGCATTTACAAAATTCCACACCTATTCATCAATTCTTAATGAACTGATGTTTTTAAACTATGGTGTTGGAGAAGACTCTTGAGAGTCACTTGGACTGCAAGGAGATCAAACCAGTCAATCCTAAAGGAAATCAACCCTGAATATTCACTGGAAGGACTGATGCTGAAACTCCAATACTTTGGCCACCTGATATGAAGAGCTGACTCGTTGGGAAAGACCCTAATCTGCTGGGAGAGACTGAAGGCAGGAGGANTGATTCCAAGCCAAGTGCATGCTAGGCTTCAGTTTCCCCATCTATAAAATGGGGATAAAAATATCTCATCTCATAAGAAACCTCATCACGTTGTTGAGAATTAAATGTGGTTAGTATTAATTAAAACATGTGAACCTTACCTATAGTTACTGAGTAAGTAACTATAGGTAAGGTATTCAGGATGCCAGGATTTTTTAGGAAAGTTAGCATAGCAATTTTATTTTATGGATAGGAAAGCCTGAATATAGGACAGGAGTGATTTATTGCACCAGATTTTTACTAAGATTTTCAGTGTGGCTAATGCTTGATTCTGTAACATGAAAGGGAACTGCTGAGACCACAGCTGTTAACACCAAGGAGACACAATGATGGGTAAAATGAGACCCAAAACAAACCCACCCTCTATTCTCAGCTCTATTTCCTCTTTACAGTGTTTCAGCATCCTTCTTCCATTGCTTCCCATGATCCTGTGTCATTGGATCAAATAAGTACTAAGGTTTATAAATATAAAGTCCAATGGAAGTAGGAATCATCAAAGACAGTCACCCACTAATTTTTACTTTATTCTTGTTTTTGAAAGTTTGCTTGGATTCAGTAGTTTATTCCCTTATCAATTTCTGGATCTTGGAACCAATTCTATTCACTTACTTCACACCACTAGAGCCTGAGAGAAGAATGTAATAAACTCATAAATATGCTCTATTGATAATGGGGCCAAAAGCACCAAACAGGAAAAAAGAAGTTATTATTTTCATCAAATTGAAAAAAACACCAAGGATGTATTTTGCTAGTACATTACATGTGAATGTGTGTGCACATCTATCCTTCTTCCTGGAGAAAAAGATGAGACAAATATTGAAAGATGAACTGTTTCCTCCCTATATATTTTTTTTGTGATAACTTTAAGCAGTTCTCCATAAAATATAAGTAAGCTAAGTACAGGAACACACAAAAATGATTGATAAGTGACCAAGTGGGACTTACATCAGAATGCAAGGTTGTTTTAACATTTTAAGGAAATCAACTACCAGAATATTGTATTAGAATATAGGGCAAAATGCACAAACATCTCAATAAATGTAAAAATTAAAAAAGCATTTACAAAATTCCACACCTATTCATCAATTCTTAATGAACTGATGTTTTTAAACTATGGTGTTGGAGAAGACTCTTGAGAGTCACTTGGACTGCAAGGAGATCAAACCAGTCAATCCTAAAGGAAATCAACCCTGAATATTCACTGGAAGGACTGATGCTGAAACTCCAATACTTTGGCCACCTGATATGAAGAGCTGACTCGTTGGGAAAGACCCTAATCTGCTGGGAGAGACTGAAGGCAGGAGGAGAAGGGGATGACAGAGGATGAGATGGTTGGACGGTATCAGTGAATTGATGGACATGAGTTTGAGCAAACTCTGGGAGATGGTGAAGGGCAGGGAAGCCTGGTGCAGTCCGTGGGGTTGCAGAGTCGGACAAGACTTAGTGATGGAACAACAACAAATTTAGAAATAGAGAACACTCCTACAACTGAAGAAAGGGCACCCTTGGAAAAGCCACAGTCAGCGTCACATTTGATGATGAAACGTTTGTTACTTCTTGCTCAGTCACCCGTCACTCAGTTCTTCAGAGCTCAGCTTTCTTTATGGCCCAGCTCTCACACTCATACGTGACTACTAGGAAAAGCATAGCTTTGACTATACGGACCTCTGCTGGCAAAGTATTGTCTTTGCTTTTTAAAAGGCCATCTTGGTTTGTCATAGTTCTTCTTCCAAGGAGCAAGCATCTTTTAATGTTGGATAATTTCTCCCTAAGATCAGGGTCAAGACAAAGATGTCTGTTCTTACTCTAGTCAACATAGTACTAGAGGTTCTGGTTAGGACAATCCAGGAAAGACAATGAAATAAAAGATATCCACACTGGCAAAGAAGAAGTAATCCTACTAGCAAACAATATGATTCTGCATATAGAGAATCCTAAGAAAGCTACAAAAAATCTATTAGAACTAATTAAAAAATGCTGCAAGGTGGCAGGGAACAAGATCAATACATAAAATCAATTGTATATCTATATAGTATCAATGAAAAAATCTCAAAATGAAACTAAAGAAACAATTTCATTTATAACAGGATCAAAAAGAATGAAAAGGTTAAAAATAAACAAAAGAAGTACAAAATTCATATTGTGAAAACTCCAAAACACTGCTAAAAGAAATTATAAAGATCTGACTGAAGCGACTTAGCAGCAGCAGCAGCAGCAAGTAAATATGAAGATGCCTACATTCCGAAATCCAAAGACTTAATGTCAAGATGGCAATATTCATATCAATTTACTGATTCAATTCTATCTACCAAAACTTAGCTGACATGTCTCAGAAACTGACAAACTGATACTTAAGTCTATAGAAATACAAAAGACCTAGAGTACTCAAAACAATTTGGAAAAAAAATATTGGGTCTCATAATTCCCAATGTCAAAACATATCGGAAGTGTATGGCAATCAAGGCAATGTGATACTAGCCTACGTGTGGACCTTTAGGTCAGTGGAATAGAACTGAGTCTAGAATTAGACAACTGCAATGATCATCAATTGATTTTTGACCAAAATACCAAGACAGTTCAATGGTTGAAAAAATGAGTCTTTTCAAGAAATGGTGCCGGTACAACTATATATACACATGAAAAAGAAAAATGCTAGACTTCAATTTTCACAAAAATTAACTCAAAACAGATGAGAACACTACCAGTAAGAGCTAAAACTACAAAACTCTCAAAAGGAAATAAATATAGGAGTAAATTTTCGTGACCTTGGTCTTCATTGAGATGACACTAAAATTAAGAATGTGAAAGAAAAGTAAGTACTGTAGATCGGACTCTATCAAAATAAGAACCTCTGTACTTTAAAGGATGCCTCTAATAAATGCATAAAAGTAAGAATATAAAGTAAGATAATACAGAGAATAAGATAAAATATTTGCAAATCATACATCTGCTAAGCAACTGTATCTAGAATATATAAGAACTCTGATAATTCAACAATAAAGACAAACAACCTAATTTTAAAATGCATACAATATCTAAATGAACATTTCTAAAAAGAAGATAAACAAATTGTCAATAAACACATGAAAAGATGCCCAGCATCATGAGCTACTGAGGAAATGTAAATAAAAATACATATCCATTCAAACCCATGAGTATGGGTATAATCAAAAAGAAAAATAGTAGCAAGTGCTAATGAGGCTGCAGAGAAATTTGAACATTCATACACTGGTACTGTGAAATGGTACAGCCACCGGAAAAGCCTAGTGGTTCCTCAAAAGATTAAACATAAGAGCTGCCACATGATCCAGCAACTCAACTCCTAAGTATTAACCTAAATGAAAATACATGTCCACACTAAAACTTGTACAGAGATACCCACAGCAGCATTATTCACCATAGCCAAAAATGAGAAACAAATCAATGTTGCTAAACTAAGGAATGGGTAAATAAAACATGGTATATCCACACAAACATGTATTACTTAGCAATAAAAAATGAAGCATTAGTACATGTTACAACTTGGATAAACCTTGAAAACAGTTTCCAAAAAGAATGAAGGCAGTCATCATATATTGTATGATTCCATTTATATGAAATGTCCAAAGTAGGCAGCTCTATAAACAAGTGGTTGCCTAGGTTTTGGGAAAGGGAGGAAAAGAGAAGTGACATTAATGGGTAAGAGGTTTCCTTTTAAGGTGATGAAAATATTTTAAAATTGACCGTAGTGGTACCTGTTTAATTCTGTGAATATCCTAAAAGTCATTGAACTGTATGCTGTGTGAATATCTGAATAAAGCTGTGGGGGAAAATAAAGAATTCAAGCAGGAGTGACTCATGACAGACCTCCAAGGCAAGACAATGGACCATCTTCTCTCTTACAATATTTTACATTCGTTTCAGAAATCTGAAGACACGGTAGTATTCCTCAGTGGGGAAATATTTCCCTTCCAGGAATTGTTCATGTAATAGAGAAACAATATCCTTAACTGTCTTATTCTGCCAATAAGGATGAGACTTAAGAATTGCAGTTATTTAGTCGCTCCCTCGTGTCCGACTCTTTTTTGGACCCACGGACTGTAGTCCCCCAGGCTCCTCTATCCATAGGATTTCACAGGTGAGAATACTGAAGTGGGTTTCCTTTTCCTTCTCCAGGGGATATCCCTGATCCGAATGCTTTCTTTGCATTGCAGGGGAATTCTTTACTGCTGAGCCCCCGGGGAAGCCCAGAGGCTAAATACATTGAATCAAACACTTTACAATAGAAAATGGAGGTGGAAGCATTCATATAGAACAGCTATTTTATTCTACAGAAGCTTTTTTTTTTTTTTTTCCTGCAGTTGCTATGTGCGCTGTGCTACGCTTAGTCACTCAGTTATCCCGACTTTTTGTGGCCCCATGGACTGTGGCTAGCCCACCAGGCTCCTCTGTCCATGGGATTCTCCAGGCAAGAATACTGGAGGGGTTGCCACGCCCTCCTCCAGGAGATCTTCCCCACCCAGGGATCGAGCCCAGGTCTCTCGCATTGCAGGTGGATTCTTTACTGTCTGAGCCACCAGGGAAGCCCATGTACCACAGTCAACACATCACGACATGGAAGTTTCACTTATTTTCTAACTGGGAAAAGACATCCAAGAAGGGAAAATCCGACATGAATATGTTGATGAGTGGATAAGAGAGGCTTGTTGTGAATTCCTCAGCACCACTTAACATCCCTGATGGCCAATCTGATAAGGGCCAGTTCCAGGCATCACAAGGGCAGCAACGTTCCTCTGTCCATTCCAACACATCACTGTGAGTAAGAGCAACGTAACCGCCAGCCCCTGATGCCCCTTGAGGATGCCTTCCTGCAGTGCTCCAAGGAAAATTTAAGGCTAAAGAGTATCCTAAGAGAGGGGCTATGGGACAAGGTAGGGTCAAAGGGGAAAACTTCAACACCCATATTTGAAAGGGCTGCAGTCAACAACCCTGTCCACTAAGCAGATTCTCTGTCACACACACACACAGAGTGTCACACACATCAGGTGCTCATGGAACACACTTTTTAATATGATTGCTTGTAAGAAATCCTTTGAAAAGGGATTCAATTTTACTGAAAATAGTTATTATGATTTACAGTTGAGTCTGGTAGTTCAGGTAGGATTTAGAGTAAACAAAATGTTTTATGGAGAAATCACACCATTTATTAAAATGAGTGTATTCTATCAAAAGCACTATTAGTCTACATCATGGGAGGTAAATGCTGCTTCCATTTTGTAAGTAACCTGAGTCTCTGAAATAATAAATATCTAACTTAGACTCACACTGTTAGTAACGGCAGAAAAAAACCTCACATCTTCACCTTCACTTGTGATATTATTCTTAGTTAACACATTGCCTCTGAACAGTGAATGACAGTGGAAGCACCATTAACTGAAAGTGTGTAGTGATGCCTTTGTAGGTAGCATGGTAATATTGCTCACAGTAGATGCGAGATAAGCATTTTTAATTGTTTTATTTTTTACTGAGATAACTATATTGACTGAAGGAAAAGGACACAGTGCAGTTTAGAAAACTTCTGATCAGCCTGCACGTTATAATCAGAAGCTTTTTGCAGCTCCACTAATGCCATGGACTTCCCATCCCTTTGCTAATAATCTGATCACATGCTTCAGCCTTGCTGTCTGATCCCAGCAATACCCCCGTGGATAACCCAATTCCAGAGAACACTCAAGGTGAACACCTATCTCTAGCTTCACTAATAATGAAAGCCATACATCATAGCTGCAAACTGCCAGGGACCCTGGGGTAGGCTAAGAAGAGATATTTTAATGGCCTTAGGTAATTACTAAGCACAGACATTTTCCATACTAGGAAATGGAAGAAGCTGTGTCTCAGGTATAATCCAGACAGTAAGAGGGCTGACCCCCTTTCTACAGGCATCTTCCAGCAATTTAGAGAGTATCACAGGAAGACTTATAAGATCAAATCAGCTTTGTTGAAAAATCCCAAGTTGAATAAGCAGAATAAACTGAAGTTTAAGATTGGCCCAGAGGAAAATTGAATGACTACACGTTTTGTTTTTTTTTCCCCACTCCCTAATTCATTTAATAAACATAATTACCAAGATGGTAGTTTTATGCTCTGAGTACTAAAAGGAACTGCTTTGAGGAGACATAAGGGAAATCTAAAGACCTTAAGTGAGATTCAAAAGCATTCTATACAGAATTACACACATAGGCCATACCTTTAAATAAAAATATATGAATAGTTATTTTTTTTTAATGCCACAATATCAGTCAAGAGGGCAGTAGACTTATTTTTAGCTGCCATTGCCTCCCCAGGTTGTGGCATGAATGCAGATTGAGCTCTGCAGTTCTCCTGGCTCCTGTTCATCAGTGAGCTCCCCTGGGCAAATTTCTCATTACTTTACCCAATATGGCTGATGCTTCTTCAGACGCCATGTCCTATTTCTGTCTGTGTTCAAGCCTTTAGTTCAGTTTGTCCACCTGGAGTTCTATTAATGAAAAGAGGCAAGCTCAGCTTAATTTCCAAATCATATCAGCTTTCTATTCATTCAGTGTCAAGGTCACCAATGACCTTCATGTTTTTAAATCTAATGGACAGTTCCTGGTCCTAAAAACACATTTTTTTCCACTTGACAATTAGGATCCCAAACTCCCTTGTTTTTCCCCCAACTTCTCTGTCTCCCAGAATTCTTCACTGATTCCTCCTTGCCAATCTTCATTCTAAATTTTGCGGTGTTTTAGGTCTCATTTATTGAGCTTTGCATCTTTTCTATCTGCATCCACTCCATTGCTGACCTTACCTAATCTTGTAGTTTCAAATGCCATTTGAATACATTCATCAATGTACTTTTCCAGTCCTGATCTACTAATTCCTGAGCTCCAGACTCAATGAGGCTTTTTTCTACTCAACATCTTTATTTGGATGGCATCTGATATTTAATGAGCTTCCCAAGTGGCACTAGTGCTAAAGAGGCTGCCTTGACATGAGACATGAGACAAGGGTTTGATCCCGGGGTCAGGAAGAGTCCCTAGAGGGACTGAGGGCACAGCAACCCGCTCCAGTATTCTTGCCTGGAAACCCCATGGACAGAGGAGCCGAGCAGGCTACCATCCACAGGGTCGCAAAGAGCCAGACATGACAGAAGCAACTTTGCACTCAGCATGCATTAAAATTTTATATCATTTCTCTATACTTAACTATCTGTATCTACAAACATGTGACCTTCCACTCTTAATCTATTCCTCTCCATATCCCTGTCACAGTAAGTGACAACCCACCCTCTCTAGCTCATAGAAGAAACCTTGGAATCACCCTAGTTTCATCACTTTCTCTTATAATCCAAATGCAACTCAGCAACAAATATTGATGGTTTGCCCTTTAAAATATATCCAGAAGCGTATCACTTTTTTCCACACCCACCACGGCCACCCTGATCCAAGTAACTAACCTGCTCACCCGCATTATCCTAACACATTTTTGGCCTTGTTTCCCTATATTCTGTTCTCAACTCAAGCAAATCAATACTTTTTCAAAGTAAGTCAAATCACGTTATTCTTCGTTTCAAAAGCTGCTAAGGGTCTTCTCTCTCAGAGTAAAACCCAAAGTCCTTAAATGGTTTAGAAGGCTTTAAATAATTTGCTCCCCTCCCAACCCACCTCTCAGATCTGGTCCCCTGGGATTCTCTCTCTAGCTCCCTCCACCCTGTCCCAATGGCCCCTTCATCCTCTTCGCTAACCAAAATAGTCAGGTTCAGTTTCAAAACTTTGCACTTGCTTTCTCCCATGCCCAGAATGTTCTTCCCTTCATCCTTCATCTCCTTTGGTTCTGTGATTAAAATGTCACCTTCTCTGTGAGACCTTCTCTGACACTGTTATTTTAAGTTGCAACTCCCACCCGGAATCAACTATCACTCTTCTATGTTTTGTTCTTCGTTTTTCTTCCTGACATGTTTCACTATCTGGCACATCATATATTTTATCTTTTTTGATACATTGTCTGTGTTCTCCCAGGTATGCAAATTCCATGAAGTTAGGTTTTATCTTTTTAATTCAAGGCTGTGCCCCAGTTTCTAAAACACTACTTGTCAGATACAAAATAGGCAGCGAATAAATAGATTTTGAATGAATGAATGAGTGAATTCTTTTCATACTTAACCCCTTCATATTTAATAACAGACATATTTACTTAATGGCTGAGGATAAAACAACTACAGTTCTAAATAAGATCTTCAAAATCATCCTGTCTAAAATATCTTCCTCTACACCTCTGGGTGCTTCCCTTGAATGGGTCCACACGGACTGACCCTCCAGGGCTGTTTTATAACCTATAGCCACATCAGGGTTACAGGGATCTCCTATTTCCTTCAAAAGTTTCCCTGCTACTTGCGCCAGTAATGATGATAACAATGACAATGATGATGTCATAGCACTAATGAACATTTTTTTAAGTATTTACTATTCATCAGCTATTGTACTCACAATTTCTCATTGCATTATCTCACTTAGTTCCCACAACAAATCTACTCGGTAAATACTATTATTAATCTTTTTTTTTTTAACATGAACTTGATACTTAGCAAGATTAAGTAACATAAGAGTTTATACAGCTAATTAGTAACAGAGCTGGGTTAGGATCTGAGATCTGCCCGACTCCAGAACCCAAGATCTTAGCCTCTAGCCTACACTGCCTCCCTCAAGTCTCAGCCTACTCAGGGATGGAATCTCCTTGGTGGTCCTGATGGTGGCCACCACGAAGAACAGCATCATAGAAAGATCCAGATAATGAGTGTTTTAACATCCTGGTGATTGTAAGGTCAAGGCTCCACCTTATTCATTGCAAAAACAAAAATGACTGCAATTGTTAATTTAAAATAATGCAGGTGGGTATAAACATAGGAAAATAAATGTTATGAAACTTTCAACAGCAGTCTCTATTTCAGTTTCCAACATTGCTCAAGATATTAGAAAATTTGAACTCATTGAAACTCCTGATGCAAATGTACATTATCTTCTTGTTCAAAACCAAAAATAGTTATATGTGATCCTTTAAAAGTCCTTGCTACTGGAATTGTCTAAATTAATGATCTTACAAAGCAATTTTGTAAAATTACATAATGAAATAAATTCCTTTTTTATTAAACTATTAAAAGGTTTATCAGTTTACTCACATGGACAAAAGATATACTCATATCCCATGAAGCAAAATCTAGTAGACTTAGTTTAAATCTTGGTTATAAATACTTATTGGATGTAGACCTTACAGATGGGTTTTAGCCATGGCAGACCTCAATTAATTCATTTTTAAATGGGATTAATACCACCTATCTCTCATGTGTTTTGAAGGCTGAATGATATTATACATATAATTGCCTTGCACAGTAGCTGACATATAATGACTTCTCAACAAAGGTTAGCTTGAAATTAGGGTCTCTAAAAAGTTTTAATTAGCAAAGTACAATGGCATGTTATCATGTGTTAAATGAGTTTCAAGAGAATTTCTGGAAGTGTTTTATTAGCCTGTCATTTCTGAGGCAGCAAGCCTTACTATTATGGGCCCCATAGATCTTTTGGGTTTTGTAAATGTAAAGCTTAGAAGAAAGATAGTGATGTGCTGGAGAGTGAAGTCACCTATAGCTCATTGTGAGAAACCAGAGACGATGGTTCCTGTGTTAACAGTGAGCATGTATGTGGCTGCCAAACCCAGCATGCAATCTTGGAGCAAATAAAGGAGTCAGAGTATCTCATAAAGATGAACAAGGTGCTCAGGAAGAAAGACCTGGATATTATTTATAGTAAATTAGTAAATATATAATTATTCTAACAAATAAAAAGATGCATTATAAGGAATAGGCTCAAATGATTGTGGAGACTGAAAAGTCCCTAGATCTGTCGATCTGCAGTCTGCAAGCTAGAGATCCAGGAGTCCAGAGTATGTGTGTGTGTATGGGTGTGTGTATATATTTACAAGGTACACACACACACACACAAGTACATGCTAGTGGTTCTGCTCGTGGTTCTGCTTCTCTGATGGAAGCCTGGCTGAGGTGTATTATTATCAACATGAAGCCTAGAGAAGCCTAGAGAGCAAGAAACCCCTATAGTGCTTTTTCTCGCAGAACCTGAGGTCATCCAAGACCATAAAAAGCAAATTTGTCTGCAAATATGTAATAGCTTTAAATATGTCCATCTGCGTCAAAAGCCATATGAGACTGAGGGGTCATCACGATAATGTGGTGATGGTATTCCATCAGAGGAGCAAGGGATGATCGAATCCTGCACAACTACCTTTCCAAAGAAAGGTAGAGTAACATTTGACAGAAAATGGACCTTCAAACCTCTGTTGAGATGGTGCCTAGATCAGTATGTGTGGTGCAAGAGGAGAGGCGGCACAGAAGATAATTCAATCGCATTTTCCACAGCGTAAATTCAACAGACCGTGCTGAA
>SJYX01009311.1:0-14891 GCA_006410675.1 Oreotragus oreotragus | reverse complement strand
TCTGACTCCAGTAATGCATCAGCCTCCCAACAACCAGGGGATTCAGGCCAGGTGCCCCATCTATGAGCACAAGCATGTTCTTCTCTAGTTAGATCTTCTGAGAAAGGCTGGAAGCCTGCCCTGAAACTGCAAGGGAAAATCTGGAGTACGAGTTTCTCCATAAAAACTCCGATTTTACATGCATGCCCGTAGCTTCAAGGCATGGAGCAGGTGGGATTATCCCTGCCCCCACTCTTTTCATTATAAATGAACGTATTTAGTTTCGACAACCGTAATAAAGAGATGTCTCACACTAACAACACATCCCTACATTTTCACTTGATTTTATTGGTCAGAGATTAGATTTCATTTGTAATGATTAATCCTGAGACTCTGTGAGCACTTATACACACTTGAATGCCATAAAATAAAGGAGCTGATGAAGAAGCCGAAATAAAGTATCTGCAAAAATAAACATCACAGGGTCATTTTTCTCTGGCTAAAGAATTCTCCAGAATCTCTGAAAAGATGACTTACGTGTGTGGGGACAGCCCAAACCATGCCAACAAGGCACTTAGTAAACATGAGTCAGAACTTAGCCCCGCCGTGGAGGCACCCACTCCTCACAGCCTGGTGCCCCCTGCCCCGACCCCAGCAGTCAGCCATTCAAGCCCACTGAAACAAAACTGATTGTTCTTTTAGTGAGGGGTGTGGATAAAATTCTCAAATGAATTGCCTGAGAAGTCAATTTGATATGTGATCGACTAACATCTTGGCTTCTCAGAAGAGCTATAAAAAATTTCATTAACATCACACCAATCTCCAATGTCCTCCTACCAGCATCCCGCCATTTAACAGCATCAAGTCTCAGGTGGATTATGCACAAGAAGCTAGAATGACTGCATCTCAGCCAAATAGTAAACAACTGTAAGCCAAGTTTATCATGTGCTGCTATCATTTAAACTTTAAGTTGCGTTCCATAGAGAAGGTGTTCTGCATTTTATAATCCAAGGGAATGCCAGCAACATGCACAGTTATATCTATCCCACTTGGTTTTCTACGAAAGAAAGAGAATCAAGTTTGCTTGTTACTGTTCTACACTTTTCTCCCTTATGCACCACACACGTGGTCTCTGGAAGCCCAGAGCTTGAACTAAGGAAAGGTCTGCACATGGTATGACACAGCGTGTAATTTCTGTGTTCTGGAGGGATTACTGACGGCCACAGAGAGGGAGGCGGCCAGCCTCTCTGCTCTCTTTGCTCTTTTCTTCCACCATCTATTTCTTCTGAGATCCCTGCCCTGCCACGGAGATTTGAAGGTGTTAGAGCTCTCAACTCAGTTTTTCTTGTCACCTCCAGGAAATAAAGCCCACCTGGCTCTTTCGAAGTAGAGACTGGAAGAAGGAGGGGAAAGCAGGTGAGGGGTACGTTTCACAAGAGTTCAGGTCAGGTTCCTGTGGATCTGCTCAGTGCCACGTGGGGTCCTGCCACACATGCAGCTGAGCAGACCCGTCTGTGGCATGAGATGGCCTTCTGCCCATCCCTGACCTGCGTGTGGGAGGGGTGTGTGTATGTGGTTTGTGTTTGGAATTGTGGATATTCTACCTTGAAATAAACTCTCCAACTCAAAGACCAACTGTTAAGAGCCCAGAGTTTTTACAGAGAAAGAAAATATGGAAATTTCAGGTCTACAAGGAAAAGGTGGTAAGAAAGAGCAATGAATAAGATGATGGATATACTGCTACTGTAAAGGCTACTTTTGTTTTAAATAAGCAAGGCATTCTATTCTGAAAGAAAGGTCCTTGCGATGAATATAAGAGAAAAAATCGGTCCTGATAGTTATCAGGATCCAAGTCCTGACAACTGTTTTCAGGGTTTGGCACCTCTGCTACACGTTCAGAGCTGGTGACTGGTAGATTTGAGGATCTGAATTCTCCTCCTGGTTCTGATGTTAACTCCTTAGCCATAAACTTTCTTGTGGCTTCTTTACAATGTGAATAAAGAACCCAAGCCCCAATCTTCTTTATAGGTTGTTGTGGAAGAAAATGTGATAAAGTGCTTTGAAAGTCATCATTTTATTAACATAAATGCAGTAGTAAACAGATACCTGACTATGAATTTGCATGCCATCAATCTATCTACTGCCTGTGTGACAAGGTCTCATCTCTAGCACTCTATGTANCTCCAGGAAATAAAGCCCACCTGGCTCTTTCGAAGTAGAGACTGGAAGAAGGAGGGGAAAGCAGGTGAGGGGTACGTTTCACAAGAGTTCAGGTCAGGTTCCTGTGGATCTGCTCAGTGCCACGTGGGGTCCTGCCACACATGCAGCTGAGCAGACCCGTCTGTGGCATGAGATGGCCTTCTGCCCATCCCTGACCTGCGTGTGGGAGGGGTGTGTGTATGTGGTTTGTGTTTGGAATTGTGGATATTCTACCTTGAAATAAACTCTCCAACTCAAAGACCAACTGTTAAGAGCCCAGAGTTTTTACAGAGAAAGAAAATATGGAAATTTCAGGTCTACAAGGAAAAGGTGGTAAGAAAGAGCAATGAATAAGATGATGAGTTATGCTTCCGGATATACTGCTACTGTAAAGGCTACTTTTGTTTTAAATAAGCAAGGCATTCTATTCTGAAAGAAAGGTCCTTGGGATGAATATAAGAGAAAAAATAGGTCCTGATAGTTATCAGGATCCAAGTCCTGACAACTGTTTTCTGGGTTTGGCACCTCTGCTACACGTTCAGAGCTGGTGACTGGTAGATTTGAGGATCTGAATTCTCCTCCTGGTTCTGATGTTAACTCCTTAGCCATAAACTTTCTTGTGGCTTCTTTACAATGTGAATAAAGAACCCAAGCCCCAATCTTCTTTATAGGTTGTTGTGGAAGAAAATGTGATAAAGTGCTTTGAAAGTCATCATTTTATTAACATAAATGCAGTAGTAAACAGATACCTGACTATGAATTTGCATGCCATCAATCTATCTACTGCCTGTGTGACAAGGTCTCATCTCTAGCACTCTATGTGTTTTCTTCCTCTAAAACTTCTCTGTATATTCCCAGCCTGCTCAAAACAGAATTCCAAGTGTGTATCATCTGTAGGACTGGGCAATGCTATGTTGTTTCTGGACCTAACCCAAAGTTCCAAGAACCAGACCATCTCTAAACTTCTTCCCAGTTTGAAAACTCATCTAATCTAGGCAACAGCAATCTCTAGCCAGGAACCTCTCCTCTTTGCCTTTGGACTATTATTTTAGCAGCTTATTTATTATTATTCTTTTAAAGCTCATTTCCCCATCCCATGGCTACGTGTCTCCTGACACCACTAATGATGGAGTGCTGGGGCCAACCTGGGCATCTCTTCCCTGCTGACTGTCCAGGAGTCAGCCTGTGACTCACGCCTTGGGCTATCCAGCACTGGGGTGCTGGGTGGCTGTCACCATAATGTTTGCAGGATTTGGAAATTCCACCTCAGGCTCTACTCCAAGGGTGTTGATCCTGGCTAGCTGCTTTCATGAAAAACAATCCAAGCACCCTGGCTCACTTGGGGAATCTGGCATTCTTGAGCTTTTGATACTGAGACAGTGGAAAACTTTATCAGTATCCATGCTGCCAGTAATTTTTATCCATTTGAGCACTTAATCTTTTACACATTTACCCCGCAATTTCCAAGGCTTGCTACAGATCAGGGTTACCACGCTTCTGCTAGAAGAGAATACCTCATAGACATGTTAGTAAACAACGTGTGAGAACGTTTCAGACATTTAGGCAGCAGCATTTCATAATGTCCATCATAGAGCCCTTGTACATGTTTTGTTGGACTGACACTTGGCATTTCATTTTCTTTGAAGCAACTGTAAGTAGTACTGTAAATTTAATTTGGTTTCTACTTGTTGTCGGCATATAGAAACTTAACTGATTTTTGTGTGTTGATCTTCTATCCTGTAATATTATAGAACTTGTTAATTAGTTCTATTTGATAGGTTCTTCAGGATTTTCTATGTAGACAAGCATGTTGTCTTCAAATAGACACGGTTTTACCTCTTCTTTTGGAATATATGTCTTATATTTATTTTTCTTGCCATATTTCAGTGGCTAGAATTTCCAGTATGACACTGAATCAGAGTGGTGACAGTAAGCATCCTTATCTTGCTTTCAATCTTAGAGGGACAGCATCCACTCTTTCATATTAAGTATGATGTTAGCTGTGGTATGCAAATGTTCTTTGCAAGGCTGAGGCAGTTCCCCTAGAGTACTGAGGATTTTTATAATGCACGAGTGTTAAAGTTCATCAAATGTTTTTCCTACATCAACTGACATGATCATATGCTTTTTCTTCTTTAGCCTGTTGCTATCGTTGATTACACTGGTTGATTTCTGAATACTGAATCAGCCTTGCATACTTGGAATAAATCCCACCTGGTCATGAGCGTGGTCTTTTTATACGATGTAAAATTTAAGTTCACATTTTCTTAAACCTTTTTTTTTAATGTCTAGTTCATGGGAGATATTGGTCTGTTATTTTCATTTTTGTTTTGTCTTTGCCTGGCTTTGGCATCAGGGAAATGGCCTCATGTGATTTGGGAAGTGATCCCTCCTTTTTCTTTTTCTGGGAGAATATATAAAATTAATGTTAACTCTTCTTTAAATATATGGTAAAATTTTGCAGTGTAACCATCAGAGCCTGGAGATTTTTTTTTCAGGGGGGAAGCAAATTTTAAACAACAAATTTATTAAATAGTTACAGGGCTATTCTGTTTGATCCCTGGATTGGGAAGATCCCCTGGAGAAGGGAAAGGCTACCCACTCCAGCATTCTGGCCTGGAGAATTCCATGGACTATGTCCATGGGGTTGCAAAGTTTGGACATGACTGAACGACTTTCACTTCACTTCATTCTGGTTGAGTATTTCAACTTTGCTGAGTTTTGATAATCTGTTATTTCTAAGAATTGGTCCATTTCACATAAATCAACAGATTTATGTGTGTAGAGTGTTCATAGGATTATCTTATCCTTTTGACATCTGTAGGGTCTATAGTGATACTCCCAATTCACTCTTGATATTGGTTATTTGCGTTTTGTCTCTTCTCTTCAATCATGCTAGAATTTTTAAAATTTATTCAAAGAACCAGCTTTTTGCTTATTTTCTGTATTGTTTTCCTGTTTTTGATTTCACTGATTTCTGCTCTTAGCTGTATTATTTCCGTTCTTCTGCTTGTCTTGGCTTTTTGAGTTTCTCAAAGTTGGATTTAGATAACCGACTTCAGATCTTTCCTGAATTCTAACATAAGCATTTAGTGCTGTGAAAGTGAAAGTTGCTCAGTTATGTCCAATTCTTCTGCGACCCCATGGACTCTACAGTCCATGCAATTCTCCAGGGCAGAAGACTGGAGTGGGTAGCCTCCCCCTTCTCAAGGGGATCTTCCCAATCCAGGGATCAAATCCAGGTCTTCTGCCCTGGAGGAGGATTCTTAACCAGCTGAACCACAAGGGAAGTCCATTTAATGCTGTAAATTTACATATTGGTGTTGTTTTAGCTGTACCCTACAAATTTTGATATGCTGTCTTTTTTTTGGTGTATGCTGTAATTTTTCTTTCTATGTGTATTATAGATTTCTTTTGAAATTTCCTTTTTGACCTGCGGGTTATTTAGAAGTGTGCTGTTTAATTTCCAAGTGTTCGGAAATTTTCCTGTTGTCTTTCCATGACTGACTTTTAGTTTGACTCTGTTATGGTGAGAGGACACACTACGATTTCAATTCTTTTAAATTTGTTAAGGATTTTTTTTAACGTACCAGAATGAGGCTTATCTTCATGAATGTTCCATGGGAGACTGTGTATCCTACTGTTGCTGGGTGAAGTGTTCTATCAATTTCAATTAGATCCTGTTGTTTGATGGTTTGGTTCAGTTCATCTATATCCTGTCTAGTAGTCTATTAATTGCTTAAAGTAGGGTTAAATCCTTAACTATAATTGTGGATTTGTCTATCTATCTTTTCAATTCTATCATTTTTTGCTTCATGTATTTTAAAGTGCTGCTATTTCTCCATACATATTTCCAGTTGGTATATCTTCTTAGTGGGTTGACCCTTTTATCTTTATGTAATTTCCCTATTTGTCCCTAGTAATTTTATTTGCTATAAAATCTACTTTTTAATATTAATATAGCCACTCTTGATTTTTTAAATTAATTTTTACATGATGTATTTTCTGATATTTTTACTTTCAATCTACCTATGTCATTATGTTTGATGTGAGTTTCTTGTGGACAGTAAATAGTTGGGTCATTAAAAAAATCAACTCTACCAATCTCTATTATTTAGTTTCTGTATTTAGACCACTCACATCTAATGTGATTACTGACAATGTTAGGACACAGTTCTGCCATATGGTCCATTGTACACTGTTTTTTCCTTTTGCTTCCTATTCCTCTTTTTTTCCCTCTTCATATGGCTTACTAGTACATTTCTCAGATCATTTTGATTTATTCATAGTGTTTTTTTTAATATGGTACTTTGTATAGTTTCCTTAGGGGTTGCTTTATGTAGTGGCATACACACAGAAAACTTAACAGTCTACTGGCATCCACTTTGAAGTATAGAAATTCTACCTCCATTTTAAGTCCCTTTATCCTACAGTTTACCCTGGGACCAGCATATGGCTTTAGAAGTCTGGGTCCAAAATATGAGGCCCTGTGGTTCCTGAACTTGAGGTGTGACCTTGAGGTCTCAAGCCATTCCTATACCAATAACATTTGTATAGGCACTGGGCTTGCAGTTTAAAGAAACATAAGAATATAACCATCCACTATAGCTCAGATCTCAGATGTATGATAAAAGCTCTAGGCAGATGGTCAGAATCAATATACAGTATCATACCTGTGGCTATAATTGGGTAAAATAAAGTACTGGTCTCAGAAGTTGTGGACCCCACCATGAACAGCCACTCCACTTTTAGGATTTGTTTTTACCCTAAGTCGCTTCAGTTGTGTCCGACTCTGTGAGACGCCATGGACTGCCACCTTAAAACCAACAAGCAACTAATCATGTTTCTTGCCCTTTATTGCTTTTTGAGCCCCTAAATCATCCAGTTAGTAGAACAAAGTACACAGTTCTAGATCATGGAACGTATTATGTTCCCAGGTCAGTGTGCTAATCCCTGGCCAAGTCATATTTTGGCATGATCAGAAATGTACTTTAGATAAATTAATCATATAGTTGGAATAAAGAAACTGGTAGCAGGAAGATCAGGCTTCTATAGAGGGCTGGGAACGAAGCAGGGAAGGCCTGAACAAAGATATGGCTGCAGAGACGTAAAGGAATAGAATTATTATATGCAAGAGAAGCTATGGGATTAGAACGTGAAAGGATACAGCAAGTGACTGGGTTCTGGAGCTAAGGAAGGAGAGAGAGCCCATGGTTTTGACTCTGGGTGGCAGCATTAATGAAAGAGAAAGATCTGGGGGTGGGGTGGAATGGAGAGGAATGTGAGGTTCTGAACACATAAGAGTTTGAGGTCTTGATGACTGGCTGGAAAGACTCGTTAGGAGCTCGAGGAAGACATGAGAGTTAGGGATCTTGACTTGGGAGGCTCCTGGACAGACGTGAGAGTAAAAGATGTGCGAATGGATGACATCACCATTAGGAGGCTGCTGAGATAAAGAAACAGATCAGAGATTGAATGTTGGTAAGAAAAACAACACAACAAAACAAATCAAGCGAGTGCAGCTGGACAGCCAAGAGTAGATGGTTCAAAGCAGGCGTGAGCTACAGGTTATCGACTGCAAAGAGGTCAAGAAAGTTAGGGGCTGGGAAAGGGCCACTGGTCTGGCTCAGGACAAAGGGGTCATGGTGGCACACAAGTCTAGATGCCAGAAACCAGATGCAGAGGACAGGAAGTCAGAAGGGAGGGCCCACAGAAGACCCAAGGATGGGAGAGAAAGGACGAGCTTGAGAGCCCAGCAGTCACACCGCTTGTTGGGTGTGGCTGTTTGGTTTGATTTGGGAAAATACCAGAATGTTGCAGGCTGGGAGGAAGAGTACCTAAGGAAAGGATGAACCGGGCCTGTGGAAGGACAGAGGGAGGAGACGAGGTCAGGGAGTTGGAAGGGAAATGGGTCAGGAGGAAGCAGGGAGGCGCAAAGCTGGGGGAAATTTCAGGTGGAGACAAAACAAGTACAGGACGCTGCCCTAAAGCCTCTGAATGCATGATCACTTTTCTTTTTAACCTACAATGCTTCTCTTGCTGAAATTTGTGTGATTCCGTTGGGGCCTAGAGGGTTTCCAAATCTGACTAATCGGCAACATTAATTGGGAAACTTAAAAAATACAGATTCCTAGGCCCAAATCCAGCCCCAGTGAATAACAATTTCTGGTGGAGGGGGCCTAGGAATCTGCACTGTAAAGCCTCCTCAGTGATTCCTATGGTGATCTGGGTTTGAGACCTTCAAGTATGTTTTAAACCAAAGACGTGTATCAGAATGACAGGGGTAGGCGCTAAGTCCTCAAAGCACAGCTACTGACCTTTCCAAAAGCTCCCTAGGAGATCTGGTGTGCACCCTGGTTAAGAACCACAGTGAGGAGCTGGGACTGAAAAAGCAACCTGGTCAGGAAGGATACTGAAGTCACCGTATATACAGACTGCTTCTCTGTTGCTGACATCACCTGACAATTTCCTCTGGACATTTTTCCTATCAAAACAGCGCCTGCTCCCAGCCTGGCTGCTGCAGGTGGACCGATGTGATTCCCTGCGACTTGTCAGTGCATTTCCGAGGCAGCCAGGCCGGTGGGGAGGTCAGCTCTGCCCACTGGGGAGAGACTGGCTTTGGAACTGTTTTTGCAGCTTCTTTAAGGGAAAGCATATAGAAAAACATTGCTCTTTCTCTGAACTAACCACACACTGAACCTTATGAAAGAAACAGTAAGATGCAGAACAGAGACAAGGTGGTAGAAAAAGGCACATTTCACTAATTCGAAAGAAAATCTGATCAAGTAGATTCATAATTAATTTGGTCTGAAAATTCCCTGCTCTCTTCTGTTGATATTTTTTAAAAGCAGCAGCAATAATACAATAACTACAGAAATGAGAGCCTGACACATACTTGTCTGGCTTTGACAGAGGCTGCAAGCCCAGCCCTTTTAATACCTCCCAGAGAAACATTTTCTTTTATCCAAAATGGTGGTGTGATCCAGTGCCTGCTCCAACAGCCCCAATGCCTCATCTGTTGGAGTCTTTTAAGTTTACAGCACAGACGGAAGCTGTCAGTTTCTCTCTCTTTTTATAGGACATTCACATTTGCATTCTCAACAGACAGTACACGCCTCAAAGGCCATATTCCCCCCAACACAATAATCCTACACTTGAAATATGAACAAGATAATAGTAGCATGAAAATATTCTTACCCCGATGAAGGCTGGCTCCAGCTGTGGCTTAGTAAGTCAAAAACTAGTAAACTTGCCTGTAATAACATCCTAAAAATTCCAAAGGTTATTTTCCCTCATCCACAGTTAAAAAGCCATCTCCTACAGAACAGTGTCATGCCTGTGACGTGTCCAGGATTAAGGCAAGAGAATTCTTGGTTATAGTAATTTGTCTGGTTAGAGATTAAAGAAAAAAAAAAAGCTTGACTTGAGCTGTCAGTTAATATTTTTCACTTAACAACAACAACAAAAAAGCCATTTTCATGCTTCACAGCAGAACTGTGTGATTTTTAAACAGGTAAATTCTTCTCCATGTCTGGCATCTGATAGTTTTTTTGCATGTCAGCGTAAGCAAGCAAGCAAAACACGACCGATGAAGTTTCAAACCCGTCTTAGTTACATAAACGGAAGTTAGCTTTCTTTGATATAGAATTACCGAAGCATCTCACTGAAAAAGCAAAATCCTCCTTGCAATTAATAAAGAATTGGGGTATTCTAACCAAGCTGAAAACTAAGAACCTTCAAATTCCAAGTGTTTCCATTCCTGGATGAGCTTTGGTATTCACATGTTAATAGGATGCCTGCTTTTTTTTTTTTTTTTTTTTGCCTGGCGTGCTGTGATTCATGGGGTCGCAAAGAGTCGGACACGACTGAGCAACTGAACTGAACTGATGATGGTGGATGCCACACATTTGTCAAAATACACCGAACTTTACAGCATGAATATTTGAATCTTAATATATGCAACATTTAAAAAATCATTTAGAAAAAAATATATAAATAAAAAAAAAAAACATTTAGGATCTCAAGGGTTCTGAGGAGGTAATGATGACTATAACAAAAGAATCTAACTCCATTAAAATTGTATGAAACCATCTCACTTGAATAGGGAAGGGAAAGGTGCTGATCCAAATAACTTAAAAAGTAGACCTTGTAAAACTAAAGG
This sequence comes from Oreotragus oreotragus, assembly GCA_006410675.1. Taxonomy (NCBI): domain Eukaryota; kingdom Metazoa; phylum Chordata; class Mammalia; order Artiodactyla; family Bovidae; genus Oreotragus; species Oreotragus oreotragus. The sequence continues at coordinate 4,552 of SJYX01009311.1, read as the reverse complement.
TTAAAAAAAAAACACATTAAGTAGAATCGATTTTTTTTTTTCTACCAGGGGTATAAGGCTTATAATTCTGAGATTCCTCTGTATGTATACTAAAATGAAAAGTGAAACGTGCAAGTGCAAGTCACTCAGTTGTGTCTGACTCTATGACCATGGAGTGGAATTCAGGCAAGAATATTGAAGTGGGTAGCCTTTCCCTTCTCCAGGGTATCCTCCCAACCAGGATTAAATCCAGGTCTCCTGCATTACAGGTGGATTCTTTACCAGCTGAGTCAAAGGGAAGCCCAAAAATAATGGAGTGGGTAGCCTATCCCTTCTCCAGTGGATCTTCTTGACCCAGGAATCAAACCGAGGTCACCTGCATTGCAGGCAAATTATTTAGCAAGTGAGCTATCAGGGAAACCCAGAAATATAATCCCAAGAAATATACTTGCCTCTTCTCAGAAGTAAAGTGAGCCTTCAAACTTAAGTGTTGGCTCCTCATAGTGACCTCTTTTCAAAATGTACAGTGAGCAAGCATGGGAAAAGAGTAATTTCATAGCAGAGAAACCTGCCAAACACTATCACTTATTCAAGATAATCAAGATTAGTATCAACAGTGATGTTATGTTGATAATATGCACCTTGATATAACATGATGAAACGGTATTTCCTTCTGTGATCTTCCTATACAAAACTCACAACCTCAGTTTAATCACAGAAATATTACAGACATATCCATAAAATTTATTTTCTACGAAATATCTGACCAGTGCTCCTCAAAACCACCACATTGACAAAAATCAGGAAAATCTGAGAAACCATCACAGCTAAGAGGAACCCCGAAATACATGACTAAATCTAATGTCGTGTCCTGGATGTAATCTTCAGATGGAAAATATAACATTAGGTAAAATTAAGGAAATATGAATAAACATCCATTAATAATAGGTATCAATATTAATCCAAAACTGTAACAAATGTACCTCACTAATGTAAAATTTAATAAGAGAAAATGGCTGTAGAGTATGAGAACTCTCTACTATCTTCAAAAGTTTTCTTAAGTCTAAAATTATTTTAAAGGGAAAAAGCTTACTGAGGAAAAAAAAAAAAAAAGTGTTGTTTCCAGGATTTTCAAAATAAAGAAATATACTTGCCTTTTTAAGGATATAAATAAATGAGGACTCAATACAGCAGAATTGTTAAACAATTACTTTTGCTACCTCAGAAAGAGTGTGTTTGAACCCTTGTTCTAAAACTTAAAATATATATTAGCTTGTGAAGTCGCTAAGTCGTGTCTGACTCTTTGCGACCCTATGGACTGTAGCCTACCAGGCTCCTCTGTCCATGGGATTTTTCTGGGCAAGGGTACTGGAGTAGGTTGCCATTTTCTTCTCCAAGGCATCATTCCGACCCAGGGATTTAAGCCAGGCCTCCCGCATTAAGGGCAGATGCCTTACCATCTGAGCCACTAGTGAAGGCATATATAAGCTTAAATGCTTATAAATGCAAGATGTGTGTGATTTTTTCTTTAACCAGACTGCACAGTTTGTGGGATCTTAGTTCCCTGATTGAACTCAGACCCTCGCAGTTAAGAGCTCAGAATTCTAAAGACTGGACTGAGAAGGAATTTCCTGTGTTTTATTAATTTAACCAGGATACTTACATTGAGTAGTTCAGAAAATAATTATGCATTGAAACCTTGAAGGGAAAAAATGCTTTCCAGAATGAGATTAGATTACCTAATTTGATATTATAAACAGATAGAGGTTAGTAATTTGAATACCAGTTAGTGTATTGATTTGTGTGGTGTATTTATGCGTGTGATTTATTTGTACATGTAGAGGCACATGGTTGTATATAAAACAAGGGAAGCCTAGAAATGAAGAAACAGAACAGCTGGCTTCAATAGTGCTTATAGCCTAGTATGTGAAGAGGATGACCTGAATAAGAACTAGTATATCTGTTGTGATCTATAAAACTGTGTTAGATGAGAACCATTAAAATCATCCAGTCGATTGAGTCTGTGGTATAACATGTTCATCAGGCCAACTTCAGATTATTTTTAGAACTTCCATGTACATTTATACAAAGACAGAACACTGATGAGAATAAAACCGGAGTACCATCACACCTTTATTCTAAAAATCTCTACTTAAAAAACTAATGCTGCTGCTGCTGCTGCTAAGTCACTTCGGTGTCATTTGTATGCATCTAATTTTGAGCATAGTTAACATGTATCATTCTTGAGGTTGATCTGGGAATTTCCAAATGATATTCAACCTTTTTGCAACTGCAGCTTCATTTTTCAATCATTCAAATGAAGAAACATTTCTTGATTCATTTAAACCTGTAATTAAACTATTTGTAATTTTAAATATCACTATGAGTGTTACTAATATCAACATAATATTAGTAAGTGGAAATATATGTTTCAGAGTTACTTGATTTATACGTCACACACATATGACATGACAATTTTCTCAATTTAATCAGAGATTTAAACATAAAATCACATGAAATAAACAGATTCAGAGGCATTTGAGAGGTAAGTTTGGTATGTTCTTTAGTTTGCAGATATTTCTCTAAAGTAATACATTTTCTAGGCTAATTTCCAGTCCACTGTTTTAGTTTAAATACATTGAGAGGAAAAGGTTCAGTGGCATTTAGTTATATATGATGACTTTAAAGGGAAAGAAGAGTGGAGAAAAACATTCAAGTCTCTCATAAGGAGTCTTATGCAGTAGTTATGACACAGGCTTTCACCCAGATGGGTGTAAATTGAAGCTGCAGCTACACTTACTACTTGCTGATGTTAAGCAAGTTTTCCTATATTTTTTTGATGCCTCTTGTTTCTTATTAAGTAGGGACAATAATCCTATCTTTATGATTGTAGCTTATTTCACAGCAAGTTCTCCATAATTTTTAATTATCATCTTATTGGTTTCCTTTGTTCGTATTGTCATTAAGATAATAGTTATTACTTTGCCTTGCTGCAAGCACAAAATGTGGTTCACTGATTGGAGAGAGGGAAGGCATACTCTAATAAAATATTAAATTAGAATTCAAGATTCTAAGTACGAATCAGTTCAGTTCAGTTCAGTTGCTCAGTCATGTCCGACTCTTTGCGACCCCATGAACTGCAGCACGCCAGGCCTCCCCGTCCATCACAAACTCCCGGAGGTCACCCAAACTCATGTCCATCAAGGCAGTGATGCCATCCAGCCATCTCATCCTCTGTCGTCCCCTTCTCCTCCTGCCCTCAATCCCTCCCAGCATCAGAGTCTTTTCCAATGAGTCAACTCTTCGCATTAAGTGGCCAAAATATTGGAGTTTCAGCTTTAGCATCAGTCCTTCCAAAGAACACCCAGGACTGATCTCCTTTAGAATGGACTGGTTTGATCTCCTTGCAGTCCAAGGGACCATATAAGACCATCCAATTAGGCTGTGACTCTGTATAGAAATAGATGGTTTTCCATCTTTCTTTACATATAGGCCAAAACTGCCCCAGAAGAATTGTGAAAGAAAATATTTTAGGTATAAGGAATAATTTGTCATCACCAAAAAATAGGCAAAATATTTTGTATAAAATCCAAGATTTGTGTAAAGATGGTTCTGTGATTAGTGTAATGATTAAAAATATTTGTATTGTGTCAAAAGTAACACTGAAGTTTGAGTATATGGTAGAGACACTGGTCATCAAGAGTTGATGTATTTTCCAACATTTCCACGAGTCAGGCTTGCAGTTCATTCGGTGCCATATGACTAATTCTGGCCAATGGATGGAGTATAAATGATATTTCCCTTTAGGGCATGGCATTTGACAACTTTGTCTCTTTCTCATCTTTTTGTTTTCCTGCTTTAGCAACACTGGGGATTATAAAGTCCCAAGTGAAGATGGACTTTTCTGGGAAGCTGACTCTGACATGGAGTTTAGTGTGCAGAATGTTTACTAAGTAATGCTTTAGGGATCAACAATACACGTGGAAGGGAAGGGAAGGAAACAGGACTGGACAGAGGCACAAATGGAAGCTGAGATGCTACACATCTTTAATTCTTCTGGGAGCTACATAGATTGGTGGGGGGGAAAAAATGCCTATTTCAAAGTGAAAGTGAAGTCGCTCTGTCGTGTCCAACTCTTTGCAACCCCATGGACTGTAGCCTACCAGGCCGCTAAGTCCATGTGATTTTCCAGGCAAGAGTACTGGAGTGGGTTGCCATTTCCTTCTATTCCACATTATATCAAAACAGCTGTCAGTTTCTAACTGTGATGTGTTCTGTGAGAGAGGATAGCAGCAATGCATCCTCAGGTCCACCACATTCCAGAAGGCACAGTCGTAAGATGGACAGGGGCTATCAAAACCAGCATCAGACTGCAACATGAGGATGAAGCCACTGAGATTTCAGAGTTCCTTTACTGGTTTTCTAGTGTTAATTTTTCTACTCCAAGTGTATCTTATAATATTTTTATCATCTCACCTCAGTTCAATTCAGTTCAGTCACTCACTTGTGTCCAACTCTTTGCGACCCCATGGACTGCAGCATGCCAGGCTTCCCTGTCCATCACCAACTCCTG
>SJYX01009310.1:435690-447866 GCA_006410675.1 Oreotragus oreotragus | reverse complement strand
GCAAATCTAAATTTATATGATCTAATAATACATCTTAAAACAATGTAGGAAATGGTTTAACAATGTAGGAAAGGAAGAACTGGCAGGACTAAAAGGGGGGACAGACATATCTACAATTAGACTGGAGAAGTAGCATTTCTCTCTCAAAAACTGATACAATACATAGACAAAAATTCAGTAAGAGTATAAAAGGTTTAAATGACACAATCAACTGCACCCAATTGACATTTATAAGACACAACCAGTTTAGATCATTTGCTCAGTCGTGTCCAACTCTTTTTAACCCCCATGGACCCCAGGCTTTCCTGTCCTCCACTGTCTCCCAGAGTTTGTTCAAGTTCATGTCCATTGAGTTGGTGATGCTATCTAACCATCTCATCCTCTGCCACCCTCTTCTCCTTTTGCCTTCAGTCTTTCTCAGCATTAGGGTCTGTTCCACTAAGTCTGCTATTTGCATCAGGTGGCCAAAGTATTGGAGTTTCAGCTTCAGCATGAGTCCTTCCAATGAATATTCAGGACTGATGTCCTTTAGGATGGACTGGTTTGATCTCCTTGCAGTCCAAGGGACTCTCAAGAGTCTTCTCCCACACAGTTCAAAAGCATCAATTCTTCATCGCTCAGCTTTCTTTATAGTCCAACTTTCACATGAATACTGGAGAAACTATAGCCTTGACTAGACGGACCTTTGTTGTCAAAGTAATATCTCTGCTTTTTAATATGCTGTCTAGGTTTGTCATAGCTTTTCTTCCAAGGAGCAAGCGTCTTTTAATTTCATGGCTGCAGTTACCATCTGCAGTGGTTTTGGAGCCCAAGAAAATAAGACAATACTAAACAACATTTTTTTTAGGTGCAACATGATATAGCAGGAAACAATTTTCAGCAACTTTCAGAAGTTGCCCTGACCTCATTCTCTGACCACAGTGAAATTATATTGGCAATCAGAAAAAACCTTCAAATATTTGTATTTTAAGCAATTCACTAATACTGGTGGGATCTTAGTTCTCCAACCAAGGACCTCGGGAGTGAAAGCATGGGGTCCTAACCACTGGACTGCCAGGGAAGTCCCACAATTCACTCTTAATTAATCCATGAGTCAAAGAAGAAATCACAAGGTAAATCATAAAATATTTGAGTTGAATGATATTGCATTTTCATCATCATTGAGCTCCAAATATTCTGTTATACTTGGGAGGGTCAGCTAAAGCAAGGCTTAGAAAGGAAATTACAGCTTTAAATAAATGTATTAGAAAAGAGGAAAGATTTAAAACCAACGGTCTAAGCCTCCATCCCAAGAAACCTCAAAAAAGTACACAAATTAAACCTAAGGAAGTAGAGGAAAAGAATAAGGAAGAGAAAGCAATGCAGAACAAAGTAGACATTCAAAAGATAAAGTCAACAGAGCCAAAAGCTGGTTCTTTGAAATGACTGATAAAATTGGTAAATAACCTTCAAAACTGATAAGATTGAAAAGCCAAATTATCAATATAAGTAGCAATAGGGGAAGTAGCTGTAGGAAAATATTAAAAAAATAATAAACCTGAAATGAGAAAATCCTCTGAAAGATGTAGTTCTGTACTAGAAAAAAATAAAAATTAGAACTACTGTCTTTATACAGTAACTAATACGAATTTACAAGTATAGTCTTCCCACAAAGAAGGCTCCAAGTCCAGAGGACTGGTGACTACCTTCAGAATTTAAGGAAGAACAAATATCATTAGTCAAAAACTCTTCCAGTGAATAGAAAAAAGAGCAAAGGCTTCTCAATTTTGTGAGAACACCATAGCAATGATATTTGATGAAGGCATTATAAGAAAGGAAAGTTACAGATCAATATCCTTCATGAACGGAGGTGCAAAAATCACAAGCAAGATTCCGACAAACTTATTTTTATGATATACAAAAAGGATAATACATTACAAGTGAGGAGAGTTTATTTTAAAAATGCAAGATGTGATTTAACATTAAAAAGCAATCAATGTAGTTTACCATATTAGCAGAATAAATAAAAACTTTATAGATTCAGAAAAAGGATTTAATAAAATTCAATACCCATTTATGATAAGAAGTCTCAGAAAATGAGGAATGAAAGAATTCCTTATTCTGATAAAAGCTACTTGCCAAAAGCTCTAAACCTAACCTTATTCTTCATTATGAAATTTTGAACCCTTGATTCCTGAGGTCAGAAATAGATAAGGATGTCAGCTGTCACCATGTCATTCAACATTTTCTTGGAGATTCTAGTGAGTAAAAAAAGGAAATAAAGAAGGAAAAAGAAATGTGTTAAAATGAGTGGAAAGGAAGAACTAAACCTATTAATATTTGAGGATGATTGTGTATAATTCTAAACTGACAAAATATTAGAATTAAAAAGAGAATTTTCTTGCTGGGAGAAATATCGACAACCTCAGATATGCAGATATTACCACTCTAATAGCAGAAAGTGAAGAGGAACCAAGAGCCTCTTGATGAGAATGAAAGAGGAGAATGAAAAAGCTGACCTGAAACTCAACATTCAAAAAACTAATATCACGGCATCTGGTTCCATCACTTCATGGCAAATAGAAGGGGGAAAAGTGGAAGCAGTGACAGGTTTAATTTGGGGGGGGTGCTCCTAAATCACTGCAGATGGTGACTGCAGCCATGAAATTAAAAGACACTTGCTCCTTGGAAGAAAATCTATGACAACCCTAGACAGTATATTAAAAAGCAGATATCACTTTGCTGACAAAGATATAGTCAAAGTTATGGTTTTTCCAGCAGTCATATACAGATGTGAGAGTTGGACCATAAAGAGGGCTAAGTGCTGAAGAACTGATGCTTTTGAACTGTGGTGCTGGAGAAGACTCTTGAGAGTCCTTTGGACAGCAAGGAGAACAAACCAGTCCATCCTAAAGGAAATCAGTCTGAATATTCACTGGGAGGAGGACTGATGCTGAAGCTGAAACTCGAGCTGACTCCTTGGAAAAGACTCTGTTGCTGTGCAGTATTGAAGGCAGGAAGAGAATGTGGCAACAGAAGATGAGGTGGTTGGATGGCATCACCAACTTGATGGATGTGAGTTTTAGCAAACTCCGGGAGATAGTCAAGGACAAAGAAGCCCATCAGTCCATGGAATCTAGAAGAGCTGGACATGACTTAGCGACTGAACAATGAACAACAACCAAGGTTATTGGGTACAAGATCAGCATGCAAAAATAAGGGTATATCTGTATAACAGCAGCAAGCAATGAGAAAACAAAATAATATCATTTACCAATGTGTATGTATGCACACACACAGATTCTATTAATAAATTCAACGAAAGATGTGCAAGACTTTCTAAACTGAAATATCTTAAGATAGTCTTAGGGAAGAACCAAGTAAACAAAGGGACATACCACATTCATAGATTGGAAGTCTCAATGTTATTAAGATGTCAGTGCTGCTCAAATTAATCTATAGATTCAATTCAATCTCAGTGACAGTCTAAGCATGATTGTTTTTATGGAAGTTGACCGCTGATTCTGAAATTTATATAGAAATATTGATGGCTTAGAATAGCCAAGGCAATCTTAACAGAAGGACTTTGGAGGACTTACGCTTTCAGATATCAAGACATATTTTTTAATATAATGTTTTATTCAGTTTGCTAATATTTTGCCTAGGGTTTTTTGTGCCTGTTTATGAGAGATATTGATCAGTAGTTTTATGTTTTTGAAATATCTTTGGCCTTTATATTGCAATTATGCTGTTCTTATAAACAAGTTGGGATGTTTTCTCACTTATTTTCTGAAAGAGTTTTGTTTATGATGATTATATAATTTTATTCATGAAGGCTCTGCTCCCATGACCTAGTTACCTCAAAATGCTCCACTTTGTAATAACCATCACATTGAGGAGGGGGTCAGATTTTGACATATGAATTTTGGGGGGACACAAGCATTTAAGTTCATTGTATTTCATCCTTGCTGCCTAAGACCCTGCCAAATTCATGACCTTCTCATAAACCAAATGTATTCAATCCAGCCCAACATCTGCAACGATTTTAACTCATTTTTTGCTTCCCTGGCGGCTCAGAGGGTAAAGAGTCTGCCTGCAAGAGGGGAGACTGGGTTCGATCCCTGGGTTGGGAAGATCCCCAGGAGAAGGAAATGGCAACCTACCCCAGTATTCTTGCCTGGAGAATCCCATGGACAGAGGAACCTGGTGGGCTGCAGTTCATGGGATTGCAAACAGTTGGACATGACTGAGCGACTTCACTTTCACTTTTACTTTAACTCATTTTAGCATCAATTCTGTAAAGTCGTCTCATCTAAATCATATATGAATAATACTCAAGGTATAATCCATTCTGAGACAAAATTACTCTCCAGCTGTGAACCTGTGAAACCAAACAAGTTATGTGTTTCCAAAATACAAGGTTGAATAGCCATAGGAGAGATGTTACCATTCCAAAAGGGGGAAATAGGAAGCAAGGAAGGGGCAATGAGTTCAAAAAAGTAAAAAATCTAGCAAGGCAAGCTGCACAAGATTTTAAGCCTGGAGAAATTTCCTCTTTGGTTAAATGTGCCTCCATTCAGACCCACTGGGGTGGCAACATCATCCTCACAGCTTGGTGGGGTTCTTTCTACCCACTTGAAATTGTTCCACTCAGTCTTTTCATTTTTTCCTAGTCTTTTTATCTCTCTGTCTTCATTTTGGAGTTTTATTGTGTGTTGTCAGCTTCACTGATCTTTTTTTCTCCAGTGTCTGATTTGTTATTAGCCCCATCCAGTGGCTTTTTCATACCGTATTTTTTATGTCTGGAAATTCCACTTAGTTATCTTCAGGTCTTCTATTTCTCTTATTATTATGTTCCGTTTTCCTTCACATTCTTGATTATATTGAACACATATATGATGGCTATTTAATGCCCTTGTTTGATAATTCCATTATTCTTCTCATTTCTGATATTTGTATCTGTTTACTATTTGTTTCTTTTCATTATGGGTCACATTTTCCTAGCATGTATATTATTTTTGGGTTAGATGTTGGGCATTGTGAAAGTTATGTTTTCATAAGTCATGCTTTCAAAAGGAAAAGTTATGCTTTCAAAAGAAAGTCATATATGAAAGTTCTGTATATGTGTGTGGACATTACATTATTGAGTTTCAGTGTCTCCTTTTAAAGAGCTTTGTACTTTCTACTATGAGGCAACTAAATTATTTCAAATCATATTGATCTTCTTGAGCACTGTTTTAAAGTTTTATCAGGGCTAGTTTGGAGTAGCTTTTACTGTAGGCAAAATTTAGCCTTACTACAAATACATGATCCTCCTGGGAGCTTTACTGAATGCCACAGTTGTTGAATGGGAACTCTCCACTCTAATTGTTCAGAGTTTGGATGTCTCCAAAACTTGTGTGAGCTCTGATAACTTTTAATTTTACAATTGTTTACATGTTCTTTGCCTCGTGGTATTCCCCTTTTTGTGTATGGTTTGGAGGTTAGGATAAACCCAAGGGGACTTTAACCAGATTTCTAGAGCTCTTTTTCTTCAGGGTTCCTTTTATTTATAACTTTGCCTGTGAGCTGAAGCTAAGTCAGGCTCCATGAATCCCAGTTTCTATACCCAATTAAATAAGACTTCTGTATTCTGCTTAGGATCAGATCATCTCCTCTGTACCATGGTCCAGAATATATCTCCAAGAAGATTTCTGGGGAATTCATAGGGCTCACTATACTTGTTTTCCTTTTCTCAGGGTCACAGTTCTGCACTATGCGTCCAGTGTATGAAACAGTTGTCTCATATATTTTGCCATGTTTTCTACTTCTTTTTGGTGGAATAGTAATCATGGGGCCTGCTATTTCACCATTGCCAGAAGCTGAAGTCAAGGTGGACGTTACTTTAAGATACTGTGTAATTGGTACCAAAATTGACAATTAGCTCAATGGAACAGAGTAGAAGAGAACAAATAGATCCACACCTATATAGTCCTCTGATTTTTAACTAAAATGCTACTGTGATTCAGTGAGCGTGAAAGTGGGTCTTTTGAATTAACAATATATAAAAAAAATAACCTTGATCCCCACCTCATGCTGTACCTAAAAACTAATTGGAGATGAAGCATAGACCTATGTGTGAAAGTTATGTGTGAAAGACATAGACCTATGTGTGAAAGAAAAAATGGCAAAGTTTCCAAAAGAAATCAGAGGAGATGTCTTCATTACCTTCAGGTTGGCAAAGATTTCTTTAACAGGACTTAATTTAAGGCCTGTAGTTAAAAATTAACTATAAAACAAATATTGGTAATCTTGATTTTGTTCAAATTTCAAATTTTTCTTCAACAAAATGACAAAATTAGGGGTTGTAAAGGCAAATCACAAACTTATAGAGAATGTTTGCAGCATATATTTAGAAAAATAATTAATAACAGGAATATATCGGGAACCCTTCCATCAGTAATATTAAAAAAAAATAAAACTGAAGTCTTAAAACAGTAAAAGTATTAATGAGTTGTTTACAAAAGAGGATATCCAAATGGGTAGTAAACATTTGTAAAATTGTTCAACATTATTATGTTTTAGATAAAGGCAAATTAAGACTGCAATGGGATACCACCTCATACTCATCTGATTTTGGATGGCTAAAATTAAAAGAACTGATTAAAATGTACAGTGCTCAACAAAATATCACAAAGAAACAGGAAATTGTAGCCCATTCAAAAGAAGAAAAATAAACCAATAGAAATTATCCCTGAAAAAGATCTCATGGGAAATATATTAGACAAAAATTTTAAAACAACTGACTCAAAAATGCTCAAAGAACAAAAAGAAAGAGTGGAGAAAATCAAGAAAGCAGTATAAACAAAATGGAAATATCATTAAACAGAAAATCTAAAATAAGCAAACAAACAAGAAATTCTAGAGATGCAAAGTACAAGAACTGAAATGAAAAATTTGCTAGAAGAATTCAAAGGAAATTTGAGCAGGCAGAAGAAAATATCAGTGAACTTGAAGACAGGACAATGGAAATTATTGAGGCTGACAAATTGAAAAAGAAAAGATTGTAGAAACGTGAACAGAGTCTAAGGGACATGTGGGGCACCATCATGTGAATCAACATATGCATTATAGGAGTCCCAGAAGAAATGGAGAGAGACAAAGAAGCAGAGAGAATATGTAAAAAAAATACTGGCTGAAAACTACTCAAATGTGATGAAAGACATGAATATAAAGATCCAAGAAACTTAACAATCTCCGTGGCAGATGAACTCAAAAAGACTCATGCTGAGAGATACTATAATCAAACTTTCAAAAGACAAAGATAGAGAGAGAGAGTCCTAAAATCAGCAAGAGATAAGTGGCTTGTCACATCCAAGGGATCATCAATAAGATTATCAGCAACTTTCTTATCAAAAAACTTTGGACACCAGAAAGTGAAAGTGAAGTGGCTCAGTCCTGTTCAACTCTTTGCGACCCCATGGCCTGTAGCCTACCAGGCTTCTCGGTCCATGGGGTTTTCCAGGCAAGAATACTGGAGTGGGGGGTTACCATGAGTGGCAAATAAATTTAAAGTGCTAAAAGAAAAAAAATCAACAAAGAATACTATATTGACAAAACTGTCCTTCGAAAGTGAGAAGTAAATTAAAATAAGACTTTCAGAAAAACAAGAGCTGAGGAGTTTGTTGCACTATAATCTGCTCAAGGGCATCTTGCAAAGTGAAATAAGAGGACACAAATGGCAATCCACTCCAGTATTCTTGCCTGGAGAATCCCATGGACAGAGAAGCCTGGTAGGTTACAGTCCACAGGGTCGCAAAGAGTCGGACACGACTGAGCGACTGCACTTCACTTCTAGATAGTAACTTGAGGCTGTATGGAGAAATAAAGATGTCAGTAAAGGTAAATAAATGGTCAATTATAAGAGCAAGTATTATTGTAACACGGAGAAGGCGATGGCATTCCAGTACTCTTGCCTGGAAAATCCCATGGTCAGAGGAGCCTGGTGGGCTGCAGTCCATGGGGTGGTGAAGAGTCGGACATGACTGAGTGACTTCACTTTTACTTTTCACTTTCATGCATTGGAAGAGGAAATGGCAACCCACTCCAATGTTCTTGCTTGGAGAATCCCAGGGACGGGGGAGCCTGGTGGGCTGCCACCTATGGGGTCACACAGAGTCGGACACGACTGAAGCGACTTAGCAATTATTGTAACAGTCACTTATAACTGTATTTTGTTTACTTTCTCTATAATTTAAGATACACATTTTAAAAAAGTTATGAGTGCAAAAGGTGTTATTACTGTAACTTTGGTTTTTTACTCCAAATCTTCTTTTCTACATAATTTAGAATACTAATAAATTTAAAAGAACGATTAGTTTATGTTTTTAAGCATGAATTGTATAAAGATATAATTTTCTGACAGCAACAGCTGAAAGAGGCTTGGACAGTGCTGTAAAGGAGCAATTTTGTATTTGGAGTTAAGTAATTTGTTATTGGAGTTAAGCTGATGTAAATACAAATTATAGTGTTATAATTTTAGGATGTTAAATCTAATTCCCATGGAAACCACAAAGGAAATAGCTCTAGAATATACATAAAAGGAAATGAAAAACAAATCTGAATGTTTCACTAAAAAAAATTCAACTAAACACAAAAGAAGATAGTAATGCAGTAAATGGGGGACAAAAAAAGCTAGAAGGCGTATGGAAGACAAATAGCACAATGACAGAAGTGAGTTGCAGTAATTAAATATAAAGATTAACCTCTCCAGTCAAAAGACGGAACTTAGTAGAACGGATAAAATATATGATGCAACTGAGGGGACGACAGAGGATGAGATGGCTGGATGGCATCACTGACTCGATGGACATGAGTTTGAGTGAACTCCGGGAGATGGTGATGGACAGGGAGGCCTGGCGTGCTGCGATTCATGGGGTCGCAAAGAGTCAGACACGACTGAGTGACTGAACTGAACTGAACTGAATATGCTGTCTATGAGAGATTCACTTGATATCCAAAGATACAAACAGGTTGAAAGTGAAAATATAAAAAAAGATTATCTCATGCATTAGTAACCAAATGAGCTATAGTAATATCAGACAAAACAGACTTTAAATAAAAAATTTACAAGAGATTAAAAAAGGACATTATATGTTAATAAATGGTTTAATACAGCAAAATGATAGAACAATTATAAATTTTGCCACCAAATTACCATCAAAATATATGAAGAAGAAGCTGAAAGAATTGAAGGGAGAAATAGATAGTTCCACAATAATAGCTGAAGACTTCAATACTCCACTCTCAGTAGTAGATGGATCAACCAGATAGAAGTACAGAAATAGCTCTGTCTCCTCGGCGCTTCCAAGATGACCAAGAAAAGAAGGAACAATGGTCGTGCCAAAAAGGGCCGCGGCCACGTGCAGCCTATTCGCTGCACCAGCTGTGCCCGGTGCATGCCCAAGGATAAGGCCATTAAGAAGTTTGTCATTCGGAACATTGTAGAGGCCGCAGCCGTCAGGGACATTTCTGAAGCGAGTGTTTTCGACGCCTACGTGCTTCCCAAGCTGTATGTCAAACTACATGACTGCGTGAGTTGTGCCATTCACAGCAAGGTAGTCAGGAATCGCTCTTGGGAAGCCCGTAAGGACCGAACACCTCCACCTCGATTTAGACCTGCGGTGCTGCCCCATGTCCTCCACCAAAGCCTATGTAAGGATCCAAGTCCTTAAAGACTGAAGAAATATTGGTTTCTCTGAAAAGAAAAGAAAATGGAAATTATACTTAAAAAAAAAAAAGAAGTACAGAAACAGAAGACTTAAACACCACAATAAACCAAAATAATCTAATAGACATATACAGAACACGCTCTATCAACAACAATAGCATACATACTCTTCTCAAGGCCATTTTTCAAGATAGACTGTATGTTAGGCCACAAATTAAGCTTCAGTAGATTTTATTTTAAAGATTTTTTTTATGTGGACCATTTTTCAAGTATTTACTGAATTTATTACAATATTATTTCTGTCTTATATTTTAGTTTTTTGTCCATGAGGCATGTAGGATCCTAGCTTCCCTAGCAGGGACTGAACCCACACTCCCTGCTCTGGAAGGTCTCATTCCCATTGGACTGACAAGGAAATCCCAAATTTCAACAGATTTTAAAAGACATCAAAAAAGTATCTCTCTGATCACAGCAGATGAGGTTAGAAATCAGTAACAAAAATAAAACTGGAAAATTCACACAGTTGTGGAGATTAAACAATTCTCTTTTTAAACAACAAATATCAAAGAAGAAATCACAAGGAAAATCAGAAAATTCTTAGAGGGAAGTGGTCAAGATGGCAGAATAGAAGACCCTGAACTCACCTCCTGCCACAGACACACCAATTACAACTCCTTACAGAGCGACTATCTATGAGAATGACTTAAGGATTAGCAGGAAAAAAGTTCCACAACTAAAGACGTAAAAAAGGAACTGTCACAAGAGAGACAGGAGGTGGGGATGTGGGATAGTCAGGAGTCATGCATCCGGGTTGAAAATCCACAAATATAAACTGGGGCTCAGGTGTTTCTGAAAAGAATCCTCTTCCCTTTGTATCCATTTGCATCTACTGATTTACACAAGGTCTTGATGAACCCCTGAAAATAAGTCATGAACTCTTTATGAATATATGTAACCATGACCCAAACAGAAGTTTGGTGATAAGAAAGGAGACCAGAAGCTACTAAGGGGGAACTCCTGAAGCATGGAAAAAGGAGTTGAGTACAAGAACCAGCTCTAGCAGTAGATCCTAAGTAATGAAGAGAGTTCT
This sequence comes from Oreotragus oreotragus, assembly GCA_006410675.1. NCBI lineage: Eukaryota > Metazoa > Chordata > Mammalia > Artiodactyla > Bovidae > Oreotragus > Oreotragus oreotragus. Next base: position 437,088 of record SJYX01009310.1, on the reverse strand, counting down.
GGTTCCAGGTACAAGACAGTGGCTGATACTGGAGGTAATTCTAGTCTAGCCGCTTTGGTGGTGGGAGTGCATCCCGGGAGGCACGGGTAATAGAATTAAATTCAGTTCAGTTCAGTTCAGTTCAGTCACTCAGTTGTGTCCGACTCTTTGCAACTCCATGAATCGCAGCACGCCAGGCCTCCCTGTCCATCACCAACTCCCGGGAGTTCACTCAGACTCGCATCCATTGAGTCAGTGACGCCATCCAGCCATCTCATCCTCTGTCATCCCCTTCTCCTCCTGCCCCCAATTCCTCCCAGCATCAGAATCAGAAGAATCAAATCATTGATCTCTCTAACAATGTGGGGTTCAGTCAACCTTGCTATAGCTCCCCTCTTCTCTTCCACTGATAATTCATTAAGAGAGTTTTCTTTCTGACTTTCAAGGAGTGGAGGCATGGATTTTTTGGCCTTGAGTACCATACAGGGTCCAAGTTTCATGGCCTTCGGGCTACAGCTGAATTCCAGCTCTACCAGCATGTAGCATGGCTGAGTTCCTGCTTCATTGGTTCCCAGAGCTGGTGGTGGTGATAGCATTGATAGGAATGGAGTTTCAGCAGGAGTGTGACTCTCATGGAATCATTAGGGCCCGAGGTTGTGGCGTCCCAGCCTGGATATCCATGGCAGTGAGGAGAAGACTGACATAACTAACAGCTGAAGCATAGCTGGTGGTGGTGATAGCATTGATAGGAATGGAGTTTCAGCAGGAGTGTGACTCTCATGGAATCATTAGGGCCCGAGGTTGTGGCGTCCCAGCCTGGATATCCATGGCAGTGAGGAGAAGACTGACATAACTAACAGCTGAAGCAATTTCACTGCAGGACCTCTCCAACTGAGCATAACATGGAGAGCATTCTCTCCATTTCACAAGAGATAACGTTAACCTCAAAGATCAAGCATTTCAGTTCCGTAAACAATGACACATAGTGATGCATGAGGTGCCAGCGCCAGTGTGGAGTGGCACTTCCACAAATGGTTGGATCCTGAGTGAGCAGGTTTCTGGCTTGGCTAGTCATGGCCTAAAGCTCCCACTTTTTGCTTGCTTTCAAAAGGTCTGGGGTGTTTTGGTTCTTAATTTTTTTTTCTGTCTTTTTTTTTTGAAGGATAATTGGTTTACAGAATTTTGTTGCTTTCTGTCAAACCTCAACATGGATCAGCCACAGATATACCTATATCTGCTCTTTTTGGAACCTCTCTCCCATCTCCCACCCTATCCCACCCCTCTAGGTTGATACCTGTCTCTTATACACATCTAGATGTGTATAAGAGACAGCTACATGACTGCGTGAGTTGTGCCATTCACAGCAAGGTAGTCAGGAATCGCTCTTGGGAAGCCCGTAAGGACCGAACACCTCCACCT
>SJYX01009310.1:381863-434927 GCA_006410675.1 Oreotragus oreotragus | reverse complement strand
ATGGCCATTCTGACTAGTGTGAGATCATAGCTCATTGTAGTTTTGATTTGTATTTCTCTAATGATGTTGAGCATATTTTCATGTGTTTGCTAGCCATCTGTATGTCTTCTGTGGAGAAATATCTGTTTAGGTCTTTTCCCCATTTTTTGTTTGGGTTGTTTGTTTTTCTGGCATTGAGTTGCATGAGCTGCTTGTATATTTTGGGAATTAATCCTTAGTCAGTTGTTTCATTTGCTATTATTTTCTCCTATTCTGAGGGAGACATCTTGTCTTTTTCTCCTTGTCTGAAAAGACACCTTGTCTTTGCTATTATTTTCTCCTATTCTGAGGGAGACATCTTGTCTTTTTCTCCTTGTCTGAAAAGACACCTTGTCTTTGCTATTATTTTCTCCTATTCTGAGGGAGACATCTTGTCTTTTTCTCCTTGTCTGAAAAGACACCTTGTCTTTTCACCTTGCTTATAGTTTCCTTTGCTGTTCAAAAGCTTTTAAGTTTAATCAGGTCCCACTTGTTTACTTTTGTTTTTATTTCCATTACTCTAGGAGGTGGGTCATAGAGGATCTTGCTTTGATTTATGTCAGTGAGTGTTCTGCCTATGTTTTCCTCCAAGAGTTTTATAGTTTCTGGTCTTACACTTAGGTCTTTAATCCATTTTGAGTTTATCTTTGTGTATGGTGTTAGGAAGTTTTCTAATTTCAGTCTTTTACATGTAGCTGTCCAATTTTCCCAGCACCATCTATTGAAGAAGCTGTCTTTGCCTCATTGCACATTCTTGTCTCCTTTGTCAAAAATAAGGTACCCATAGGTGCATGGGTTTATTTCTGGGCTTTCTATCTTGTTCCATTGGTCTAGATTTCTGTTTCTGTGCTAGTACCATACTGTCTTGATGACCATAGTTTTGTAGTATAATCTGAATCAGGAAGGTTGATTCCTCTAGCTCCATTCTTCTTTCTCAAGACTGCTTTGGCCCTTCAGGGTCTTTTGTGTTTCCAAATGAATTGTGAAATTTTTTGTTCTAGTTCTGTTGAAAATGCCATTGGTAATTTGATAGGGATCACATTGAATCTGTAGATCGCATTTGGTAGTAGAATCATTTTCACAATATTGATTCTTTCTACCCACCAGAAACATGGAATATTTATCCATCTATTTATGTCATCTTTGATTTCTTTCAATAGTATTTTATAATTTTCTATGTACAGTTCTTTTGTCTTCTTAGGTAAGTTTATTCCTAGATATTTAATTCTTTTTGTTGCAATGGTGAATGGGATTGATTCCTTAATTTCTCTTTCTGATTTTTCATTGTTAGTACATAGAAATGCAAGTGATGTTTGTGTATTGATTTTATATCCTGTATCTTTGCTAAACGGATTAACTCTGGTAATTTTCTGATACTATCTTTAGGTTTTCTATGTACAGTATCATGTCATCTGCAAGCAGTGAGAGCTTTACTTCTTTTCTGTTCTGGATTCCTTTTATTTCTTTTTCTTCTCTGATTGCTGTAGCTAGGACTTCCAGAACTATGTTGAAAAATAGTGGTGAAAGTGGACACCCTTGTCTTGTTCCTGATCTTAGGGGAAATGCTTTCAGTTTTTCACATTGAGAGTGTTTGCTGTAGGCTCATCATATTTGGCTTTTACTATGTTGAGATAGTTTCTTCTATGTCTATTTTTTGAAGAGTTTTAATCATAAATGGGTGCTGAATCTTGTCAAAGACTTTTTTTGCATCTGTTGAGATTATCATATGGTTTTATCTTTCAGTTAGTTAGTATGGTATATCATTGATTTGCATATATTGAAGAATCTTTGCCTTCCTGGAATAAACCCAACTTGATCATGGTGTATGAGCTTTGTGATGTGCTGCTGAATTCTGTTTGCTAAAATTTTGTTGAGGATTTTTGCATCAATGTTCATTAGTGATATTGGCCTGTAGTTTTCTTTGTCTGATTTTGGTATCAGAGTGACGGTGGCCTCATAGAATGAGTTTGGAAGCGTTCCTTCCTCTGCAACTTTTTGAAAGAGTTTTAGAAGGATAGGCATTAGCTCTTTTCCAAATGTTTGATAGAATTCTCCTGTGAAGCCATCTGGTTTGGGCTTTTGTTTTTTGGGAGATTTTTGATCACAGCTTCAATTTCAGTGCTTGTAATTGGGTTGTTCATAATTTCTATTTCTTCCTGATTCAGTCTTGGAAGATTGAACTTTTCTAAGAATCTGTCTATTTCTTCCAGATTATCCATTTTATTGTCAGATAGTAGTTCGTAATAGTCTCTTATAATCTTTTGTTATTTCTGTTGTAACCTCTCATTTTTCATTTCTAATTTTGTTGATTTGATTCTTCTCTCTTTTCTTCTTGTTGAGTCTGGCTAAAGGGTTGTCAGTTTTATCTTCTCAAAGAAACAGCTTTTAGTTTTATTAATCTTTACTATTGTTTCTTTCACTTCTTTTTCATTTATTTCTGCTTGGATCTTTATGATTTCTTTCCTTCTACTAATTTTGGGGATTTTTTTGTTCTTTATCCAGTTGTTTTAGGTGTAAAGTTAGGTTGTCTATTCAGTTTTTCTTATTTCTTGTTGTAGGATTGTATTGCTATAAACTTCCCTCTTAGAACTGTTTTTGCTGCACCCTCAGGTTTTGAGTTGTCATGTTTTCATTGTCATTTGTTTCTAGAATTGATTTCCCTTTTGATTTCTTCAGTAACCTGTTGGTTATTTAGTCACGTGTTGTTTAATCTCCATGTGTTTGTGTTTCTCACAGTTTTTTTTTTCTTGTAATTGATATCTAGTTTCATAGCGTACGGTTGGAGAAGATGCTTGATATGATTTCGATTTTCTTAAATTTACTGAGGTTTGATTTGTGACCCAAGATGCAGTCTATCCTGGAGAATGTTCCATGTGCAATTGAGAAGAAGGTGTATTCTTCTGCATTTGGATGGAATGTCCTGAAGATATCAATGAGATCCAACTCACCTAATGTATCATTTAAGACTTGTGTTTCCTTATTAATTTTCTGTTTTGGTGATCTGTCCATTGGTGTGAGTGGGGTGTTAAAGTCTCCTACTATTATTGTATTAGTGTTTGTTTTATGTATTGAGGTGCTTCTACGTTGGGTGCATAGATATTTACAATTGTTATGTCTTCTTCTTGGATTGATCCCTTGATCATTATATAGTGTTCTTCCTTATCTCATAATATTCTTTATTTTAAGGTCTATTTGTCTGATATGAGGATTGCTACTCCAGCTTTCTTTTACTTCCTATTTGCATGGAATATATTTTTCCATCTTCTCACCTTCAGTCTATATGTGTCTTGAGGTCTGAAGTGGGTTTCTTGTAGACAGCATGTGTATGGGTCTTGTTTTTGTATCCATTCGGCCAGTCTGTGTCCTTTGGTTGGAGCACTTAATCCATTTACATTTAAAGTAATTATTGATATGTATGTTCCTATTGCCATTTTCTTACTTGTTTGGGGTTGATTTTGTAGATCTTTTTCCTTCTCTGTATTTCTTGAGTATATAAAAGTCCCTTTAACATTTGTTGTAAAGCTGGTTTGGTGGTACTGAATTCTCCTGTTTTGCTTGTCTGGAAAGCTTTTTATTTCTCCATCAATTTTGAATGAGATCCTTGCTGGGTACAGTAATATTGGTTGTAGATTTTTCCCTTTCAGTATTTTAAATATATCCTGCCATTCCCTTCTGGCCTGCAGAGTTTCTGCTGAAAGATCAGCTGTTAAGCATAAGGGGTTTTCTTTGTATGTTACTTGTTGCTTCTCCCTTGCTGCTTTTAATATTCGTTCTTTGTGTTTAGTCTTTGTTAGTTTGATTAGTATGTTTTTTCTTGGGTTTATCCCGTATGAGATTCTTTGTGCCTCTTGGACTTGATTGACTATTTCCTTTTCCATGTTGGGGAAATTTTCAACTATAATCTCTTCAAAAATTTTCTCATACTCTTTCTTTTTCTCTTCTTCTCCTGGGACTCCTATAATTCGAATGTTGGTGTGTTTGATATTGTCCCAGAGGTCTCTGAGACTATCCTCAGTTCTTTTCATTCTTTTTATTTTATTCTGCTCTTCAGAAGTTATTTCCACTATTTTATCTTCCAGCTCACTGATTTGTTATTCTGCTTCAGATATTGTGCTATTGATTCCTTCTAGAGTATTTTTAATTTTGGTGATTGTGCTGTTTGTCTCTATAGGTTTATTCTTTAATTCTTCTAGGTCTTTGGTGATTGATTCTTGCATTTTCTCCATTTTGTTTTCAAGGTTTTTGATCATCTTTACTATCATTATTCTGAATTATTTTTCAGGTAGTTCGCCTACTTCCTCTTCATTTATCTGAACTTCTGTGTTTCTAGTTTGTTCCTTCATATGTGTAGTATTTCTCTGCCTTTTCATTATTTCTTTTTTAACTTAATATGTTTGAGGTCTCCTTTTCCCAAGCTTCAAAGTTGAATTCTTTCTTCCTTTTGGTTTCTGCCCTCCTAAGTTTGGTCCAGTGGTTTGTGTAAGCTTATAGGGTGAGGTTTGTGCTGAGTTTTTGTTTGTTCGTTTTTCCTCAGATGGGCAAGGCTGAGTGAGGTGGTGATCCTGTCTGCTGATGATTGGGCTTGTATTTTTGTTTTGTTTGTTGTTTACATGAGGTGTCCTGCACAGGGTGCTACTGGTGGTTGGGTGATGCTGGGTCTTGTATTCAAGTGGTTTCCTTTATGTGAGTTCTCACTATTTGATACCCCCTAGGGTTAGTTCTCTGGCAGTCTAGGGTCTTGGAATCAGTGCTCCCACTCCAAAGGTTCAGGGCTTGATCTCTGGTCAGGAACGAAGATTCCACAAGTGGTTCGTTATGGCATTAAGTGAAATTAAAACAAAAATTCAAAAATGAGAAACCAAAGATGAACCCCAGACAAATGGCAGTTACAAAATCAGGCAAATAATAATTAAAATAATGAAATATACATATACACACATACATATATATGCACCCATGAGCAAAGTCAAACAATCCAATAAAAATAAAGTACAGTAGATTGACCTGGTGAACAAAGGAAATAAAAAATTATATTTAACAATTAAGAACAACACTAACGAAAGCACAAACTGGAAAACAAAACTAAGGGAAGGTGCCAAGTGGGGAATAAAGCAATGAAAACAAAAGTAACAAATATGCTGGGAGGAAAGGAATGAAAGAAAAGAAAGAATAGATATGCAAAGTTAAATAGAGGTAGATGAAGAAGATTTATATACATTAAAATTAACTGCAAGGGGAAAAGAACAGTAGGGAAGACAAACAAAGGAATAAATATAGAAAAACAGAATAGGTTTAAAAAATTGAAAATATAAAAAAGAGAAAAGTAAAGAAAAAAAAATGGAAGAAGAAAGAAAAAAGCAAAAAAAAAAAAAAAAAAGGGAAAACTCCCCAGAACTGCAAAAGCCCAATGTAGAGGCAGAGGTTTATAACAACAATAAAAAGTCTGACTGAATATATTCATAGATGTATACACCTATAAGCAAAATCAAAACAGTCCAATAAAAAATAGAGTACAATAGATTGACCCAGTGAACAAAGGAAACCAANAAAAAAAAAAAAAAAAAAAAAACTCCCCAGAACTGCAAAAGCCCAATGTAGAGGCAGAGGTTTATAACAACAATAAAAAGTCTGACTGAATATATTCATAGATGTATACACCTATAAGCAAAATCAAAACAGTCCAATAAAAAATAGAGTACAATAGATGGACCCAGTGAACAAAGGAAACCAAACATTAAATCTACCAGAACAAAACTAACGAAAGCACAAACTGGAAAACAAAACTAAAGCAAGGTGCCAAGTGGGGCATAAAGCAATGAAAATAAAACGAACAGTGTTGAGAGGAAAGGAAAGAAAGAAAGAATAGATATTCAAAGTTAAATAGAGGTAGATAAAGAAGATTTATATACATTGAAGATTAACTGAAGGGGAAAAGAACAGTACGAAAAGTAAGCAAAGAAATAAATGTAGAAAAAATAATAGGTTTAAAATATTAAAAATTAAAATTAAAAAAAGAGAGAGGAAAAAAAAGAAAACTGCACAGATAATAGATATTCAAAGTTAAATAGAGGTAGATAAAGAAGATTTATATACATTGAAGATTAACTGAAGGCGAAAAGAACAGTACGAAAAGTAAGCAAAGAAATAAATGTAGAAAAAATAATAGGTTTAAAATATTAAAAATTAAAATTAAAAAAAGAGAGAGAGAAAAAAAGAAAACTGCACAGAACTGCAAAAGCCCAACACAGAGGCAGAGGTTTATAACAACAAAAAAAAATGTGACTGAGAAAAAAAAAAGCTCAAAAGCTTAATTAGATTTCATAGTGCCGATAAAACGGACAGCTACAACAGAGGAGGGAAAAAAAGGAAAAAAAAATCCAAAAGAACCTACAGAACAGGTCAAAATCTAAGAATAATAAATGTTTTTCTTGAGTCACTGCTGTCAGAGTCCTTTAGCTCGCTGGGAGTCACAGTCGAACTCACCTCCCTAGCATGCCCTCCAACACTGTGCTGATCTCTGGACCTGCTATGGGGGCAGCTCAGATTCTAATCTGGTACTACGCCTGTTTGTTCTTGCCGCCAATGTCCACAGCTATCAGGACCAGTGCGTTTTCTTTTGTGGGAGCTCTCAAAAACCTTTTGTATATTCCATAGACACAGAGTCTGCCTAGTTGATCATGTGGATTTAATCAGCAGCTTGTAGAGCGGGTGGGAAGGTTTTGGGTCTCCATCTTTAGCCACAATGCCCCTGTGCTTCAATAGTAGTCTTATTTCCACCTCTGCATGTGGGTCCTCCACTGGGGTTTGCTCCTGTGGCTGCCCTGGAGGACTCGGGTTTGCCCCTGGGAGGGCCAGGTGTGGAGGTGGTACAGCTGCTTGGGTCGCAGGGGTTCTGGCAGCACCAGGTACTCAGGGGAGTTGGCGACTAGGGCAGCAGGAAATGCAGTGCTCTAGAAGGGGATGGCAACCTGTATTGTCCAATACGCTCCAGTGTTCTTGCCTGGAGACCCCCTCCCTGACAGAGCAGGCTGGCAGGCCACAGTCTACAGGGTTGCAGAGTTGGACACGACCGAAGTGACCCTGTGTGCGTAGTTGCAAGACTTTTGGCTTGTGGCAGCTCTGCCCCAGTGAGAATTGAGTGTGAAGGTGGCACGGCTGCTTGGCTTGTGGGGATCCTGGCGGCACCACGTGTGCAGGGACACAGACTGCCTTCGCCACAGGAGTTATGGCTCTATCAGAGTCTTTTTTCCAGCCTCTCATAGCTGGCGATCAGAAGGCCTCTTTGGCCAGTGTTTCTCCATAGCTCCACCCATTCAGGCACTTAGAAGGCTCCCTTGCCTGGGGTCCTTCTCTGCTGTCCGGCCCATCAAGCACTTAGGGGGCCCCCCTGGCTGGGGTCCTACTCTGTAGATGGGTGCTTCAGGCACTTAACGGCACCCCACCCTGGGTGGGGTCCTGCTCTGTAGTTCAGTACATCAGTCACTTGAAGGAGCACCCTGGGGGGGCGGGGGTCCTGCTCTGTAGTTCAGTGCGTCGGGCGTTTGACGGGCCAGCCTCTCTATTGTTCGGATGCCCACGCTGGCATGTGAGGAGAGAGAGGCTATGGTGATGGCTCCACCCGCTATGTGTGACTCAGCTTCCATGGCTGCCCGGTTTTTCTCCACAGGCATTTCCCACCACAGTCTCCTCCCTCACAGCCCCTCGATCTGTCTCTCTGCAGTCAACAGCAGCCCTCACCCTGGGATTGCTCCACAGTCCCTAAACTCCAGCTCCCAGCCTCTGCACCTTCCAGGGGACCTGCAACCCTGTCCGGGGTATGCATGACTGTGGCAAGGACTGTCTGATTCTGATTCCATTTAGGCTGCCACAAGTCAGCTGTTTCACTCTCAGCCTTAAAATGTTTGTCCTCTGACCCAGACAGTTGTCCCGATGTGGGGTTCTGACCCCTGCTTCAGTTCCCCCACTGGCAGAAGGCAGGTCCAGTCCTACTAACACTCCTGTTTTCCCCCTAGTTCCTTTGTCCTACCGAGTTTTGCGTGGTTCTGTATATTCTTTTCCTCTGGTCAGGGACTCCTGTCCTCTCGCAGCTGGTGTTCTGCATGCGCTTCTGTGTCTGAAGGTGTATTCCTGATGTATCTATGGAGAGAGAGGTACTCCATGTCCCCCTACTCCTCTGCCATCTTGGGCTCATGTTTTTTAATTAAAATAAAATTTTGGCTGCACTGGTTCTTTGTTGTGAGTGTCGGCTTAGTAGACCCCCAGCATGTGGGATCATAGTTCCCTGACCAGGGGTGGAACCCACATCTGCAATGGAAGGTGGTTTCTTAGCATTGGACCACGGAGAAGTCCCAAGGTCTGGGTTTTAAGCTACCAAGATTTAGTAGTGAATGTCAGTGGGAGATATCTGTATTCCTCTCCTGGCAAAGTCTGAGATTTCTGATTATCTTTGTGAGATTTTATATAAATGTGTGAGTGTGTATGTACATAAAATCTAGTCTATGTCCACACTGTTGTCCAAGTGCTGTTTCTTAAAGCAGATCTGATCATGTTCAGTTCAGTTCAGTTCAGTCGCTCAGTTGTGTCCGACTCTTTGCAACTCCACGAATCGCAGCACGCCAGGCCTCCCTGTCCATCACCATCTCCCGGAGTTCACTCAGACTCACGTGCATCAAATCCGTGATGCCATCCAACCATCTCATCCTCGGTCGTCCCCTTCTCCTCCTGCCCCCAATCTCTCCCAGCATCAGAGTCTTTTCCAATGAGTCAACTCTTCTCATGAGGTGGCCAGAGTACTGGAGTTTCAGCTTTAGCATCATTCCTTCCAAAGAAACCCCAGGGTTGATCTCCTTCAGAATGGACTGGTTGGATCTCCTTGCAGTCCAAGGGACTCTCAAGAGTCTTCTCCAACACCACAGTTCAAAAGCATCAATTCTTCGGCGCTCAGCCTTCTTCACAGTCCAGCTCTCACATCCATACATGACCACAGGAAAAACCATAGCCTTTGACTTAGTCGGCAAAGTAATGTCTCTGCTTTTGAATATACTATCTAGGTTGGTCATAACTTTTCTTCCAAGGAGTAAGCGTCTTTTAATTTCATGGCTGCAGTCACCAACTGCAGTGATTTTGGAGCCCCCCCAAAATAAAGTCTGACATTGTTTCCACTGTTTCCCCATCTATTTCCCATGAAGTGATGGGACCGGATGCCATGATCTTCGTTTTCTGAATGTTGAGCTTTAAGCCAACTTTTTCGCTCTCCTCCTTCACTTTCATCAAGAGGCTTTTTAGCTCCTCCTCACTTTCTGCCATAAGGGTGGTGTCATCAGCATATCTGAGGTTATTGATATTTCTCCCGGCAATCTTGATTCCAGCTTGTGTTTCTTCCAGTCCAGCGTTTCTCATGATGTACTCTGCATATAAGTTAAATAAGCAGGGTGACAATATACAGCCTTGACGTACTCCTTTTCCTATTTGGAACCAGTCTGTTGTTCCATGTCCAGTTCTAACTGTTGCTTCCTGACCTGCATACAGATTTCTCAAGAGGCAGGTCAGGTGGTCTGGTATTCCCATCTCTTTCAGAATTTTCCACAGTTTATTGTGATCCACACAGTCAAAGGCCTTGGTATAGTCAATAAAGCAGAAATAGATATTTTTCTGGAATTCTCATGCTTTTTCCATGACCCAGCAGATGTTGGCAATTTGATCTCTCGTTCCTCTGCCTTTTCTAAAATGAGCTTGAACATCAGGGAGTTCATGGTACCTTTTCCTATTTATGTATTTGCTTGCTTAGTTAGTTCTAACAAATTGAGCATTCTTAGTTGCTAATTATGAAAGCAGAGAAGGGTGCACTTGAAAAAGGAGGGCTGGGTCAAAGCAGACTAAAAACAGGCTTAAGGATTCAAAAACCTTTAGCACTGGATGGGATTGATGAGCTTCTCTGGTGGTGCTGGTGGGAAAGAAATCTGCCTACAGTGCAGGAGACCTGGGTTCGATGCCTGGGTTGGGAAGATCCCCTAGAGAAGGAAATGGCAACCCACTCCAGGATTCTTGCCTGAAGGATTCCGTGGACAGGGGGGCCTGCTTACACCAAAGGGAGCAATCCAGTAAAGAAGTAAAATAGCTGGCCCATAACTGTATGATTGGAGGAACAGCACTAACAGAGCTCCCCTAAGGTTTGTGCTTGGGGGTTTTGTTTTGCTTTTCTAAGAAGAAAGTAAGGTAAAGGGGAGAAAGAAGGGGGAAAGGAAAGAATATATCGTTTAACTGAAAGGAAAGCATTTCTGTTCCTCATCCCTTACAGAAGAACCTGGAACATTCATGAATATGTTTGAGAAATGCTTGATTTTTAATAGAGGATAAAGCCTTTTTCCCAAGAAAATCAAACATCAACATCATCTTCACTTTTTAGACTCTGTTCTAAAGAGGGATAAATAGTAAAAACTTTTTAAAGTTTCATGCTATTAAATATTTTTTACAATTCCATTCCCAACAGTGGAGAGTTGGAACAACACAAGTGTTCAACCAATTAAAGGATATTTGAGTAAACCATAACTTAGTCTATCAAATGTATAACCGCTGCAAGTGGTATGACTGAGATGATGAATAAAATCAGCAAATGCTTTTGTCATAGTGAAGCAAGAAGGAGGACAACACTGTCTGGACGGCATTGATCAAAGAGAGGATTCAGAGTAGGAATCGACTGTATTGGAAGAAGGAAAGAGATCAAAGTAGGTCAGTAGATATAAAATGAATTAAGTTAAGGAATCTATAAAAAGGTGTGAATTTCCATAGCACGTTATGGAGAGACAAACAAATCAAGGAGAGGTGGACAAAGTTGGAATAATTTGTACACTTTTGACTCCAGGAGTGAGGAGGCCAAGAGCATCATGGGAGGTTGCAAAGCAGGGTTCTGGCTTCAATATCAGCTATACTGGGGCTGATGAATTGGGATTAACATGTACACACTATAAAACAGGAAATAATGAGAACCTACTATATAGCACAGGGTGGTCTAGTTAGTGCTCTGTGGTGACCTAAATAGGAAATCCAAGAATGAGAGGATGTATGTATATGTATAGCTGATTTGCTTTGCTATGCAGTAGATACTAACACATTATAAGGCAACTGTACTCAATAAAAATTAATTTTAAAAAAATCAGCTACACTGAGCACTCCCTTTGCCCAGTGGCTTTGACAATGAGGCACCTTCCTTATGATAAGACATTCCATGTGTAAATGTGAGAGGAATGTGAGAGGCACAGACGTCAACATCTTGACAGACAATTTCTAACCGTGAAAAGAAGGTATCCATATGTGCCAGGAGACTGCAGATTTGTTGTTTCTCCCTTGGTTTTATTACACTCAGTCCAATATTCTTCCCCTCACACAGTCACTGGGACACACTGAGATAACTGTTGCCTGGAAGGCATGTTCGATACAAGCTACCTCCCATGTTAGCCGGCTGGGATTGTAGCAAGCAGGCCAGAAACCAGGAGTCAACAATTACTGTGTATATTCACAGTATTATCATCAAAAACATGTATACATGGGGGAAAAGTCAGAAAACAAATACACTCTGATACCAAAAGCAATTGCTTTTGGATGATGTAAATAGGGGTGAAATATTTTTTCCTTCTTTTGACACAGCTGAGAGTTTTCCCTATTTCCTTTAATGAATGCAACTATTGTAATTTATAAAGTGTTAAGAATAACAAGCACAAGACTAGAGAGCAGCACCATTTGGTGGAGAAAATTCTCCTTCATTTTTAGCTTTAATTTTTTCCTCATTATTAAAGTGATACATGCTTATTGTAGAAAATTCCTGGTACTAATACCACCTCTAGCTTCATTTTACTATACTTATCTGTTTATTTTCCTGGAACCAGTCAAAAACCCTCTTTAAACAGAAGGGATATCAGTTCCTCAGTCTCTCATTCTTTTCTTTTTAGTTATTTTATTGGATTTTTCAAATAATATCAAGGTGAATAAAGAAAATATTAACAATTTTCCCCACTCACAGATACTCAGTGTTAACATATAATTTGTATCCTGCCACTCTTTCTCTGTTCTCACACAAGAATATAGTTTGGTTTTTTTTCCAATTTGAAAATGATACTACACTGAAAGTATTATTCTCTTAGCAATACCTATTCAAGAGATGAGGCACAGAGATGAAGTAACGTGTTTATGGTCACACAGCTAATGAGGGAAGAGCTAGGATTTGAACCAAGAAAGGTGACTCCGGATCTGAGCTTTCTTTTTTTGGCAGCTCCGTGGCTGGCAGGATCTGAGTTCCCCAACCAGGGCTCAAAAGGTGCTCCCTGCAATAGAAGGGTGAAGTCCTACCCACCAGGAAATTCCTGGATCTGAGCTCTTAACCTCTGCAAATGACTGTCTTTGACAGAAGAGAAGAAGGCAGAGAACTGATCCAAGGGAGCTGGTCGGTGTTTCAGGCAAAAGAGGATGAGAAGGAGCATGCTAGCCTGTGGTGATTTTCCCTCTTCATTCTGAACTCCAGCATTTCTTCCTGACTTCAGACCTCCTCTCTGTGAAGACTTGTCTCTCCATGAAGAGGTGCGGCACTGGACTGCGGGCTCCGTATCTCCTATGTTGGCCATATCATAAATGCTCAGGAGATGGCGGTGGTCGGTCAGCTGCTTTGGGAGTATGTAATCTACCTGTCCGTTTCTAGCAAGCATCCATGCATCTTGGCTTAAAATCATTACTTGTTGTTTGCTTTCACATGGAACAGCTTCTGGTTCTTAGATTAATGAGGAAAGATGTCAACATTGTAGCCTACAAACACTCTTGGATTCAGGCTCAACATCATGACAGATAATTTTATAACCATGGAAAAAAATGTACATATGTGCCAACTGACTTGGGACATTTAGTGGTTCTTTTAATTAAAACTCAGAAATTTTAAATTTGTTACTGCATAACCACTGATGATGTCAGTGAAGGTTTCATTGATCCTAACTTGTAGGAAATTACTGTTTATAATGTACACATCACTCTCTTCCTCACCTTTTCCCACCTTCATTCCACTTTCACACATCTGCTTGTATCTTATTACCATGGCCTCTTAAAAAGAGAAAAAGAGGAAAGAAGCATTTTGTCCATTAATTACTGTGTTACTATGAGATGTATATTGAAATTCTAATGTTCATGTTTATGAAATAATCATGGAATTGCTGTATGTCACATGAATTCAATTTTGAGTCCACAAATATCTGAGCAGTGCCAAGTGTGCTGTGGTATACAAGGAACTGGGGATACAAATACTGCACATAGTCCTTCTCTTGTAGGAAAAGGGAAAATAGATTACCTATAGCCCAGAGGGCAAACTGTAGTAGAAGGATGGGCACACTACGGAGGAAGCACAGAAAAAATAGTGACAAGAGAAGAAATGTAAAGGAAGAAGTAGTTGTTTATTTGGGTTTTGAAGTAAGAATAGGAGTTTGACAGGTGGTTGAGTAGAAAAAGCAAGTCACTCAAGTCAAAGGGAACCACATTTGCAAAAGCACAGAGGTAAGAAATTGTATATATGTCTGCCATTTATTGATCATGGACTATGTGGACAGATGAAGAAAGGGTACAAATAAGAATGGATTGGATTCATGCTTTTGAAATTTTAATTTATTTACACCTAATAAATTTTAATTTACTTATTCTTGCCTGGAGAATCCCATGGACAGAGAAGCCTGGCAGGCTATGGTCCATAGGGTTGCAAAGAGTTGAACATGACTGAAGCGACTTAGCACTACACTTGCTATGTACCAGCTACTGTTGTTATACCAATAATTTTCTAATCCTCATGACAATTTAGACAAACCACTGGACTGCAGAATTGAAATAAAGCTTCACCTTGAAAACCTAGATGATTGATCAAGGAAAAAGATGATAAATGTGGTATTATAGAAACAGACTCAAGAACGTTGAAATCCATATGTAAATCTCCTCTAGCAATAAATCCTTATGCCTCACAAGGAGATTAGGCTTGATCCTGAGCTAGAGAAAAGGGACTGCTATGTGCAATTACAGTGTACCTGGACCTTTTCACACGGATGTCCTGTAACCCTTGACATCATCCCATGAGGCACATGGTGGTCTCCCCATCTACATGTGAGGCTTGAGAGGTCAAATAAGTTATCCAAGTCACACAGCAAGTAGAGTGAGGGGGCTGGAATTTATCCAACTCAGAATCTATTTCTCCATCACATCAGTTCAGTTCAGTCGCTCAGTCGTGTCCGACTCTTTGCGACCCCATGAATCGCAGCATGCCAGGCCTCCCTGTCCATCACCATCTCCGGAGTTCACTCAGACTCACGTCCATCAAGTCAGTGATGCCATCCAGCCATCTCATCCTCGGTCGTCCCCTTCTCCTCCTGCCCCCAATCCCTCCCAGCATCAGAGTCTTTTCCAATGAGTCAACTCTTCGCATGAGGTGGCCAAAGTACTGGAGTTTCAGCTTTAGCATCATTCCTTCCAAAGAAATCCCAGGGTTGATCTCCTTCAGAATGGACTGGTTGGATCTCCTTGCAGTCCAAGGGACTCTCAAGAGTCTTCTCCAACACCACAGTTCAAAAGCATCGATTCTTCGGCGCTCAGCTTTCTTCACAGTCCAACTTTCACATCCATACATGACCACAGGAAAAACCATAGCCTTGACTAGGCGGACCTTAGTCGGCAAAGTAATGTCTCTGCTTTTGAATATACTATCCAGGTTGGTCATAACTTTTCTTCCAAGGAGTAAGCGTCTTTTAATTTCATGGCTGCAGTCACCATCTGCAGTGATTTTGGAGCCCAAAAAAATAAAGTCTGACACTGTTTCCACTGTTTCCCCATCTATTTCCCATGAAGTGATGGGACCGGATGCCATGATCTTCGTTTTCTGAATGTTGAGCTTTAAGCCAACTTTTTCGCTCTCCTCCTTCACTTTCATCAAGAGGCTTTTTAGCTCCTCCTCACTTTCTGCCATAAGGGTGGTGTCATCAGCATATCTGAGGTTATTGATATTTCTCCCGGCAATCTTGATTCCAGCTTGTGTTTCTTCCAGTCCAGCGTTTCTCATGATGTACTCTGCATATAAGTTAAATAAGCAGGGAGACAATATACAGCCTTGACGTACTCCTTTTCCTATTTGGAACCAGTCTGTTGTTCCATGTCCAGTTCTAACTGTTGCTTCCTGACCTGCATACAGATTTCTCAAGAGGCAGGTTAGGTGGTCTGGTATTCCCATCTCTTTCAGAATTTTCCACAGTTTATTGTGATCCACACAGTCAAAGGCTTTGGCATAGTCAATAAAGCAGAAATAGATGTTTTTCTGGAACTCTCTTGCTTTTTCCATGATCCAGCGGATGTTGGCAATTTGATCTCTGGTTCCTCTGCCTGTTCTAAAACCAGCTTGAACATCAGGGAGTTCACGGTTCACATATTGCTGAAGCCTGGCTTGGAGAATTTTGAGCATTACTTTACTAGCGTGTGAGATGAGTGCAATTGTGCGGTAGTTTGAGCATTCTTTGGCATTGCCTTTCTTTGGAATTGGAATGAAAACTGACCTTTTCCAGTCCTGTGGCCACTGCTGAGTTTTCCAAATTTGCTGGCATATTGAGTGCAGCACTTTCACAGCATCATCTTCCAGGATTTGAAACAGCTCAACGGGAATTCCATCACCTCCACTAGCTTTGTTCTTAGTGATGCTTTCTAAGGCCCACTTGACTTCACATTCCAAGATGTCTGGCTCTAGATTAGTGATCACATCCTCATGATTATCTGGGTCGTGAAGATCTTTTCTGTACAGTTCTTCTGTGTATTCTTGCCACCTCTTCTTAATATCTTCTGCTTCTGTTAGGTCCATACCATTTCTATCCTTTATCGAGCCCATCTTTGCATGAAATGTTCCCTTGGTATCTCCAATTCTCTTGAAGAGATCTCTAGTCTTTCCCATTCTGTTGTTTTCCTCTATCTCTTTGCATTGATTGCTGAAGAAGGCTTTCTTATCTCTTCTTGCTATTCTTTGGAACTCTGCATTCAGATGCTTATATCTTTTCTTTTCTCCTTTGCTTTTCGCCTCTCTTCTTTTCAGTGCTATTTGTAAGGCTTCTCCAGACAGCCATTTTGCTTTTTTGCATTTCTTTTCCATGGGGATGGTCTTGATCCCTGTCTCCTGTACAATGTCACGAACCTCATTCCATAGTTCATCAGGAACTCTGTCTATCAGATCTAGGCCCTTAAATCTATTTCTCACTTCCACTGTATAATCATAAGGGATTTGATTTAGGTCATACCTGAATGGTCTAGCGGTTTTCCCTACTTTCTTCAATTTAAGTCTGAATTTGGAAATAAGGAGTTCATGATCTGAGCCACAGTCAGCTCCTGGTCTTGTTTTTGTTGACTGTATAGAGCTTCTCCATCTTTGGCTGCAAAGAATATAATCAATCTGATTTCGGTGTTGACCATCTGGTGATGTCCATGTGTAGAGTCTTCTCTTGTGTTGCTGGAAGAGGGTGTTTGCTATGACCAGTGCATTTTCTTGGCAAAACTCTATTAGTCTTTGCCCTGCTTCATTCCGCATTCCAAGGCCAAATTTGCCTGTTACTCCAGGTGTTTCTTGACTTCCTACTTTAGCATTCCAGTCCCCTATAATGAAAAGGACATCTTTTTTGGGTGTTAGTTCTACAAGGTCTTGTAGGTCTTCATAAAACCGTTCAACTTCAGCTTCTTCAGCATTACTGGTTGGGGCATAGACTTGGATAACTGTGATATTGAATGGTTTGCCTTGGAAACGAACAGAGATCATTCTGTCGTTTTTGAGATTGCATCCAAGTACTGCATTTCGGACTCTTTTGTTGACCATGATGGCTACTCCATTTCTTCTGAGGGATTCCTGCCCGCAGTAGTAGATATAATGGTCATCTGAGTTAAATTCACCCATTCCAGTCCATTTTAGTTCGCTGATTCCTAGAATGTCGACGTTCACCCTTGCCATCTCTTGTTTGACCACTTCCAATTTGCCTTGATTCATGGACCTGACATTCCAGGTTCCTATGCAATATTGTTCTTTACAGCATCGGATCTTGCTTCTATCACCAGTCACATGCACAACTGGGTATTGTTTTTGCTTTGGCTCCATCCCTTCATTCTTTCTGGAGTTATTTCTCCACTGATCTCCAGTAGCATATTGGGCACCTAATGACCTGGGGAGATTCTCTTTTGATATCCTATCATTTTGCCTTTTCATACTGTTCATGGGGTTTTCAAGGCAAGAATACTGAACTGGCTTGCCATTCCCTTCTCCAGTGGACCACGTTCTGTCAGACCTCTCCACCATGACCCGCCCGCCTTGGGTTGCCCTGCAGGCATGGCTTGGTTTCATTGAGTTAGACAAGGCCCTGGTCCTAAGTGTGATTAGATTGACTAGTTTTCTGCCAGTATGGTTTCAGTGTGTCTGCCCTCTGATGCCCTCCTGCAACACCTACCATCTTACTTGGGTTTCTCTTACCTTGGGCATGGGTTGTCTCTTCACGGCTGCTCCATAGCACAGCCGCTGCTCCTTACCTTGGACGAGGGGTATCTCCTTACCGCTGCAGTTCCTGACCTTCAAGGTGGGACAGCTCCTCTAGGCCCTCCTGAAAGGGCCAGAGAGAGCCAGACACAAGGAACTTGCGTCAAGCTACCCCGCCCTGGTATGGCTACAGGTAAAGTAGCTGTGTGTGGTGATTTCTTGGACAGTCTGCTAAGCAGTGTGGAGAAAACAGGTGGGAGAAAAGGCTTTCTCTTTGGGGTACTTGGCATTTAAGATAGGTATCTGATGATGCTCATTAAATACTTATTGAAGCCATGTGTCCTTCCTTCTTTTCCCATCATAACATGGCCCTGTCACTGGAGACAATTTATGACATACTGCCTCTTCCCCCTGCCCCCAAACAAGCCCTGAGAGATACCAGGGTAACTGAAATGAAGCCATTTTAGAAAAATAGGGATGCGTGGTCATCAGACTCTGAATAGTTGTCATTTTACAGGATTGAAGCTCAAGAACATTGGAATCCATATCCACCAGGTAGGTTTTTATTTTCATTTTTTTCTTAGAGTTCCTTTTATTGTACCTTTGTGATTAAACAGCTCAAACGTACATATTTTCCCCTCACAATTCCACTTTCCCTTTCCATATCTTCCTCTTCCAGTTCAACCCTTCCCCTTCTACTGACTCACCTCTCTAGTACTGCCTTATCTGTCTTTGTTACAGAAAAAACGGAACTGGTACATTAACTCACACGAAGGTTTTGGTGACCAGAGCTGACTTTATATCTGCCAATCCCTTTCAGGGTATATAGTCTCATTTTAAAAAAGAAAAGAGAAAAGGAATCCTTGAGACAGTGTTCTTTATCTCAAAGAAGTGACTCCAGTGGCAAACTTTCTGACAGTCTTCCTTGGGAAGACGAACAGTGATAAGGATCACTGGCATTTTGTGATAGTCTCTCATGAGTTTGGCACAGAGTTAAGCACTTGCCTATGTGACTAATTCTCACAGCAACCTGCTGAGGTGACATGAGCATCCCCATTCAGAAAAGGAAATCACAGTTCAGAGAGGCGATGTTATTCAAGCTGCTCAATAAGGCCAAGGGAGATGGGAACCTGGGTGTGTCTGGTTTCCAAGTCCGAGCCTACTCTGGCACTCTGGTCTCATCCCTACAGGGATATGATGGGGTCTTTCTGGTCAGCAGGCCTCTTGGTATTGGATGGTTCCCTCCATCTTCTAGACCTGGGACAGATATAGCTTGCACACAGCAATGAATTGAAAAACAGGCAGGACTCTGCATGTTCCTCCAGAACAGAACAAGTACCCCAGAGTTTAACCCAAGAACCTGGTTGCTTCTGTGCCTTCACTTTGCCCAGTCTGGAGGTCTTACTGCCATTCAGGTACATAGACAGTTTCCTGAAATGAATGCATTAAAAAGCAAGACCAGTGACCCAGACCCTACTGTGACATCTTTACACGGACCCATGCCTGTAAAGTATTTCACGGCGAGTGGTCTTTTCCAATTGCCTTCAGGTGTTAGTTTAAGCGAGTGGATTAAAAAAGAAAAGTTGAAAAGATTTTTAAGATTTAGTAAAACGGAGCAATTGATACACACCAGGTCCAGTAATGATGCCCTACAAACCTGTCAGTTTGTAGTAAAGTGACAAGAGTAGCTGAGGGAAATCCTTGCCCCACGGTTGACGGTCATAGACTTGGTCCACTTTGATGAATCACCTAGTTTGAATTATTAGACAAACGAAATGTTTGCCCTGGCCCAGAATTTCCAAAGGCCCCTGCAGGATAAAATGATCCCTTTCCTATGAGTATTTAATTTTATAATACGCATAATGGTCTTGTGAAGCTTCTTGTTCAGAATTTATCAGAGCTTTAAACGAATGTCATGATCTGTTTAAATTTAATGATTAATGTTATCCAGTTAAATATTGTTGATCTTTTCTTGTCATTGCTAAACTTGCCTACAGATGGGGACTTTCTCGTTAGAAATGCAGATACCTAAATACTGCTTTGAAAACAGAAGGGGGAAAAAGCATGTCTACAATAAATATTGCAGCCAATTAGGTCTCATCATAGTAATTTCTCTGGCTTTGTAATGTTTGTTTACTGAATTTTGTAGGGAAATTGTTGCCATTTCTGATCTCCTGACTCATAAAACCTCCATCCTTATGTTTCTTGCAATGGGAAGTTATAACAATAAGATACATTTTCTTCCTTATCAGATCGCATCTCAGTTATGAGTTAGACATTTGCCGATCCAGACCCAAACAGTAAATCTGTACACATTCAAAGAAAACTCTCATACATTTCCTAAAAACCCACACATTAATATTGCTTACTTTTCAGCGGGGGTAAATGGGGGTCTTAGAGACCTCCTCAGAACAGGCTGGAGTTAAATAATATTGCATGTTTTTCATTTTACTGTGATAAATGCAAAGCTATTAAATAACCTTTTAAAGAGTTGGTGTAATTATCTGTAAACAGTAATGTTACAAAAAAAAAAAAGG
This sequence comes from Oreotragus oreotragus, assembly GCA_006410675.1. NCBI lineage: Eukaryota > Metazoa > Chordata > Mammalia > Artiodactyla > Bovidae > Oreotragus > Oreotragus oreotragus. The sequence continues at coordinate 414,869 of SJYX01009310.1, read as the reverse complement.
TCAAGTTGTCCTGCCATTAGATGTTTATGGATATAAACTGGATTTATGTTTCCATAAAACAGGCACCGACTAACTAGATTAATTCTCCACAAACTAAACCAACTGTAGTAATATTTAGACACAATAAAATGATACCAATTAAAACAATTTTATTTTTTGTGTCATATTGATTAACAGCGCACTAAAATTAACCAGAGACCTTAAACTCCGAATGGTTGGCAAAAGTCATCCACAGCTCAATATTATTACCAACAAGAAGAGCAGTTAAGTGAGATGGCTGTGCAATAGTATGAATATTTAATTAATAATTAGTCATGTAATTTCTCCTCAGGAATTATTATCCCTCAAACTGGTTTGTGAATTTAATTATTAGCAGCCTTTTTGTTTCCATGTCCCCTCATTACTGTCAGGATTGATGTAACATAAACTTCATTAAAAATTAAAGCAAGAGTCTTAATTACAAGGCTACCCTGACTGAAGTTAGAATTAGCCAAGTCAGTGATGTGCAAATGAGTGCATTATTTAAGAAACATGCTGGAAGTAGTTATGCTAATGTGGGAGGTTCGCAGTAGCAGACCTTTTCACTTGCAGTTGCATATTCATTAAATGCACTATGCAAATTTAATGTAGCAGTCTTAGTAATGCGTTGTTAATTTATTCAGATTTATTGAGTACGACTTGTAAAAAAAAAAGTACAAATTTAATTACTCTATCTAGTAGGGATGGTATTAGGAGATAGCAGAGGTTTAAAATGTGTTGGTCTGGATTACTGCAGTTTGATGGAAGACGTGGTATCAGAGGACACAGTTTTGATAACTGGGCTTGAAAGAATATTTGATTTACTTATGGAATGATCTAAGAAATCACTAAAATGGCACATGTTCCTTCCCAATAGGAAAGTAAAAAAGTCTCGGTTGTATTAACTTAAGAGCTAAAGCAGTGCTGAGTCCACAGCCTAATGGTCGTAATGACTCTACAGAGACCAGTAAAGGTTATGGATGGAGATCCGTGTGAAGCAAACTGTCTTTGTGGAAAGTTCATCAGTGGTTGGCTGCACCTCCGCGGTGCACCCGATGAAACCACAGGAATCCTGGAATCCTCTGCAGCAGAAATGCCCTGGCACCCAGCAAGTCAGTACTACCTTTTCAGGTGGGTTGACACCTGGGCTCCACTTTCAAGAGATTCCAAGCCCAGGCCCCAGGGAAGAAAGCACGTCCTTTCAAAGAGACATAACTCCTGCAGGCATCAGTTGTCATGGCGTCCACCCTTAACTGATGGATGTGCTGGGAATCCTCTTCACACATCTGTGCTCGCCTAATTCTCTGGAAAGCACTGCAGTGAAAGTTCAGTCTCAGCCTTGGTTTTCTTATCTGTAAAATGGTGGGGAGGGAGGTAGGAGGGGACACATATATACCTATGGCTGATTCATACTGATGTATAGCAAAAACCATCACAATATTGTAAAGTAATTATCCTCCAATTAAAATAAATTAATTTTTTTTAATGGGGATGAGAAAACTTTCACTGGTTTGGCATCCCTTGAAAGTGGAAGAGCTGGGATTCCCATCTAGACCCGTGTTGCTCCCAAGCCTAACTGCACGGCTTTCCCCTTTGCCTTCACTGTCTGCCTCTTCCTCCTGACTTCCTCCCTCTCTTCTCCCTCTGTCCCTCGCCTTTGCTTCTCCTCCCGCTCTTCTGTCCTCCCTTAATATCTTTCCTTTCACTCTTAGATAGATGGATAGATAGCTAATAGATACACAGATAGACATAGATATATGTAGGTGTGTAGATATAATTTAAAACCTGAAAATAACTGGACTATTTCTCTAAAATGCTACAGACATGTAACTTAAATTGGAACATAATTGTTAAAGTTCAACAAAGCATCCCCTGACAACCGTTAAGAACAAACTGAGAATCCTCTCTTCGACTCAGGTTTAGAGACCACTATGCCCATCACTACTAGCAGCTTGGTTGGCTTAGAACTCGCTACCCGTCTGTTAACATTTTTAACAGTTTCTTGGCCTTTATAATAACAAAAATTGAGTCCGGTACCTTTTAAATGCTATTGATATTTTATCTTTGTTAGAAGGCTTCTGCTTCAGACTGGTAAATCTTGGAGAAAAATCAATACACACTTTATTGAGCTCCAGTAATGAACAGGCCAAGTGATTCCTAACCATGGGGAGGGCCTAGTTCTCAGCACAAAGATGGAATACCATCTTTGGAGGCATTCCAAGCTCTCTGATATATTCAAACAGTCTGACCTGTACCTACTGATCTTCTCCTGACAGAGAAAGAAGCTAAGTACATCACCTTAAGGTAAGCGCATGAATTGATCACAGGCTGAAAGTTAGTGTCTATAGAAAGATCTTTCTGAATAATTCATTAGTAAGGATCCAAAAAATTAGATAGCAAAGCAAATGTTCTGGGTCTCATCTATGAATCTTTTCATCTTATGTCCCAGATCTGAAGGCACATCAGTCAGATCCCAGCCACCCACTTCCTGGCTGCTGTCCATTGCTCTGTTTAATACATTCCATTTGCCTTGGTTCATGCTAAACTTGTGTTTGTGTGTGTGTGTGCGTTTGTGTGTGTGTGGTTCTGCCACTGAACTGCAAACTTCTGGGAATCAAGGACTAATGTCATTTGTCTTTGGTGAGTGGCAGTAGTGTGCTGGTAGATGCTAAAAACAAGCTCCCTAAAAAAAATGAATAAGCCCTAATTGGTAGCATTTGTCAGTTTCCTTGGTAAATGCTCTCACCATGTTGATTTCAATCTATCTGTGACGTCTCTAAATGCAAAGTCAGGAAGAGAGAAGCAGTTGCGCACCATAATATAGGACATCTGCCACCACCCAGACACGACAGGTGTCAATAAACTCAAGAGCGTGTTGTTGCTGCTCAGACCCTAAGTCATGTCTGACTCTGAGATCTCATGTACTGTAGCACACCAGGCTCCTCTGTCCTTCACTATCTCCAAAGTTTGCTCATGTCATGCCCATTGAGTCAGTGATGCTATCTAACCATCTCATCCTTTGCCACCCCTTCCCCTTTTGCCTTCAATCTTTTCCCACATCAGGGTCTTTTCCAGTGAGTTGGCTCTTCATATTAGGTAGCCAAAGTATTGGAGATTCAGCTTCATCAGTCCTTCCAATGAATATTCAGGGTTGGTTTCCTTTAGGATTGACTGGTTTGATCTCTTTGCTGTCCAAGGGACTGTCAAGAGGTCTTCTCCAGCACCACAGCTTATCTGATGCTCAGCTTTCTTATGAGCTTCCCTGGTAGGTCAGCTGGTAAAGAGTCCACCTGCAAGGCAGGAGACCCCAGTTCAATTTCTGGGTCAGGAAGATCCCCTGGAAAAGGAAAACATCACCCACTCCAGTATTCTTGGGCTGCCCTTGTGGCTCAGATGGTGAAGAATCCATCCACCTGAAATGCAAGAGACCTAGTTTCGATCCCTAGGTTGGGAAGATCTCATGGAGGAGGACATGGCAGCCCACTCCGGTATTCTTGCCTGAAGAATCCCATGGACAGAGGCGCTACAGTCCATGGGGTTACAAAGAGTCAGAGATGACTAAGCAACTAAGCACAGCGCAGCATGTCTTTGTGGATTAACTCTCACATCCAGACGAGACTCCTGAAAAAATTATAGCTTTGACAATATAGAACTTTGTTGATCAAGTGGTGTCTCTGCTTTTTAACACAATGTCTAGGTTTGTCATAGCTTTCTTTCCAAGGAGCAAGCGTCTTAATTCATAGCTGCAGTCACTGTCCTCAGTGATTTTGGAGTCCAAGAAAAGAAAATCTGTCACTGTTTCTACTTTTCCCCCTTCTATTTGCAATAAANCTAGAGCCAGACATCTTGGAATGTGAAGTCAAGTGGGCCTTAGAAAGCATCACTACGAACAAAGCTAGTGGAGGTGATGGAATTCCCGTGGAGCTATTTCAAATCCTGAAAGATGATGCTGTGAAAGTGCTGCACTCAATATGCCAGCAAATTTGGAAAACTCAGCAGTGGCCACAGGACTGGAAAAAGTCAGTTTACATTCCAATCCCAAAGAAAGGCAATGCCAAAGAATGCTCAAACTACCGCACAATTGCACTCATCTCACATGCTAGTAAAGTAATGCTCAAAATTCTCCAAGCTAGGCTTTAGCAATACATGAACTGTGAACTCCCTGATGTTCAAGCTGGTTTTAGAAAGGCAGAGGAACCAGAGATCAACATCCACTGGATCGTTGAAAAAGCAAGAGAGTTCCAGAAAAACATCTACTTCTGCTTTATTTACTGTGCCAAACCTTTGATTGTGTGGATCACAACAAACTCCAGAAAATTCTTCAAGAGGTGGTAATACCAGACCACCTGACCTGCCTTCTGAGAAATCTGTATGCAGGTCAAGAAGCAACAGTTAGAACTGGACATGGAAAAGCAAACTGGTTCCAAAACAGAAACGGAGTATGTCAAGGCTGTATATTGTCACTCTGCTTATTTAACTTATATGCAGAGTACATCATAAGGAACAATGGGCTGGATGAAGCACAAGCTAGAATCAAGATTGCCGGGAGAAATATCAATAACCTCAGATATGCAGATGACACCACCCTTATGGCAGAAAGTGAAGAGGAACTAAAGAGTCTCTTGATGAAAGTGAAGGAGGATAATGAAAAAGTTGACTTAAAACTCAACATTCAGAAAACTAAGATCATGGCATCTGGTCCCCTCACTTCATGGGAAATAGATTGGGAAACAGTGGAAACAGTGACAGACTTTATTTTGAGGGGCTCTAAAATACTGCAGATAGTGACTGCAACCATGAAGACGCTTGCTCCTTGGAAGAAAAGTTATGACCCAACCTAGGCAACTTGTTAAAAAGCAGAGACATTACTTTGCCAACATAGGTCCTTCTAGTCATAGCTATGGTTTTTCCAGTAGTCATGTGTGGATGTGAGAGTTGGACTACAAAGAAAGCTGAGTGCAGAAGAATTGATGCTTTTGAACAGTGGTGTTGGAGAAGACTCCTGAGAGTCCCTTGGACTGCAAGGATATCCAACCAGTCCATCCTAAAGGAAATCAGTCCTGAACATTCATTGGAAGGACTGATGCTGAAGCTGAAACTCTGATATTTTGGCCACTTGATGTGAAGAACTGACTCATTTGAAAAGACCCTGATGCTGGGAAAGATTGAAGGTGGGAGTAGAAGGGGACGACAGAGGATGAGATGGTTGGATGGCATCACTGACTCAATGGAGATGAGTTTGAGTAAGCTCTGGGATTTGGTGATGGACAGGGAGGCCTGGCATGCTGCAGTCCATGGGGTCGCAAAGAGTCAGACACAACTGAGTGACTGAACTGAACCTTTGCTTTTAATGTAACTTATTTAATTGCACATTTATGTGATTTTTTATAATGTCTAGGTCCAACAATCAGCTCACAAAACTCTAAAATTCAGTTAATTGGCCCCAGGTCACCAAGTGGGTACTATGAAGAAAAACATTTGCTGTTAAAAGCACCACCACAAGCAAAAGTGAAATATCTGCTGGATCTGTTTCTCCTACTAAAGTGGTGCTTTTCTTCTATTTCTATGGAGGGAGGGAACCTCACCCCAAAAGAAGAATCCAAGTTGGCTCCTGCTAAGAAAGCATCTGTAATTTTACAACATCTACTAGCATTTTGCTGCAAAAGGTTGGCACCTATAAAGTTTCTTTTAATGATGGCAGAGATGTGGGCACATCTATGCTTGGATATATGGACAGTCAAGTGGAGGGGATCCATGATAATTTATTTAATATCCAGAAAATAATGGGTTGTTCTGACATCGTGTACACGAGGTGCAATGCTCAGTGCTGGGACCCAGAGATAACGCAAACTAGAAGTCCTCTGGTAAACAGATCAAGAGTAGATTCCCTTCAGAAGGCCTAGTTAAGAAGTCTGGACAGGGACTTCCCTGGGGGTCCAGTGATTACAAATCCACCTTCTAATGCAGGGGTGAGGGTTCCATCCCTGGTCAGGGAACTAAGATCCCACGTGCCAGGGGAGGAAGGGGCAACTAAGCCTGCATGCCACAACTAGAGAAGCCTGTGTGCCACAATTACTGAGTTCTCTTGTCACAATGAATACCTAGCACAGTCAAAAAAAGAAAAAAAAAGTCTCAACAAGAGAAGGGGAAGGGTTGAGGCGAAGGCCTGGTTCTGAGCCTAAAAAGAGCTTGGTTTGCTCACTGAACAGAAAGAAGTCCAGTGGTTGATGTGCAGTTGCAGTGGCGTGGGAAGGGAGTGTGAGATGAAGCTGGTGGGTGTTGGCAGGAGCCACGAGATGCAGTACCTGTGGTCTGTGTTGAGGATTTGAAACAATTGGAAGTGACTTTCGAGGTACTCTGAGGTTATCCCTCATGATAACTAACACTGTGTGATCTTGCCTGTTAGGCAGTAAGCTTCTGAAGGACAGGACCAGGTGTCCAAAGGTCTAGTACAGGGTCTAGTCCATCTTAGAGACAAAAGGAAGTGAATGGATGGATACATGTCTGTCCTCACCCCCGTTACGGGTTAAGGTCTGGGGTTCAGGCTTAAACTGACTTAGAGGAGGCACTTCTGACTGAGCCAAACCTGAGAGCTGCTGGAGAGGCTCATGCCTCAGGACTTCCTCAGTCTTGATGATGAGGGACCAGCCCAGCCATGAAGAGACACTTTCTCCTGGATCTTTGCTCTCTGGGACCTCTGGGAGCTCTTTAAGATCAGTGGATTTGACCCAAGTCCTCATAGGAACATGTGTCACTGTGCCAGGTTCAGATGAGTCCTGGAATGCAACAGTGAGCCCTGTTGCCCAGGCAGAAGTGGGTGCCCCTGCAGCTTGGAGCTCAGGGTACCCTTCTGTGCTTCACCTGTCCCCACAGGTGTGTGTGGTATGGTTTCAGGAGCGGCTTAGGGCTCCAGTGCCCTCCTCTACGACTTGGCTCTTGCACCTACTGCTGAAGGCTGAAGTAACTGCACCTTTGAAGACTAAGCATGCTGGATCCTCTGGAAGGTAAATCCCCTAAGTAGGAGAAATAAGAAAGAAGGAATACTTCACATTTATTGATCCCTGCCTCTATGACAGGCACTATGCTGCATATTTTATATGCTTTATTTCATCTGTTCTTCAGAATAATACCATGAAACAGATGCTTTTGTTATTCCTATTGGACAGAAAAGAACCTTGAAGTATCAAAAGGTCAAATGACTCATCTGAAAACTGTAAAGTTGGTAAGTGATCAAGCAAGTGTTTTGGATGTAAAGCCCATGTATTCAAAGCCAGGTCTGTCTGACATTGTGCTGCCATTTAATTTTGGCCCTGAAAGAGGGAATAAGAGGACACTTTTATTCAGCATTCCCAAATTTCCCCAAGGAACCGAACCACGTGGGGGTGCTTGTTAGTCATGGTGCTTTCTAGGTCTATTCTGTGAGGTTTGGGAATGCTTGAGTCTGGGATGGGATCCTGGAGTTTATATTTAACAAGGTGATTGTTTCCAAAGAAGTTTGGGAAACCCCAGTGGGCAGGGATGACCTGTGTGCACTTTGCTCAAGACTGAAACCTATAAAGATATTGGCCCATATACCTATCTCTCCACAAATGGAGAACTGGCTTTAATCTACCTGGAAACACTAAGTAAACATGAATCCAGGAAATCAATTTATTTATTGAAGCCATGTTGTAGTTGTGCTTTAGTCGCTAAGTCGTGTCCAACTCTTTGTGACCCCATGGACTGCAGCACGCCAGCCTTCCCTGTCCTTCACTATCTTCCAGAGTCTGCTCAAACTCGTGTCCATTGAGTCAGTGATGCCATCCAACCATCTCATCCTCTGTTGCCCCCTTCTCCTTCCCTCAGTTTCCCAGCATCAGGGTCTTTTCCAACAAGTCAGCTCTTTGCATCAGGTAGCCAAAGTATTGGAGCTTCAGCTTCAGCATCAGTCCTTTCAATAAATATTTAGGGTTGATTTCCTTTAGGATTGACTGGCTTGATCTCCTTGCTGTCCAAGGGACTCTCGAGTCTTCTCCAGCACCACAGTTTGAAAGCTTTAATTCTTCAGCACTCAACCTTCTTTATGGTCCAACTCTCACATCCATACATGACTACTGGAAAAACCTTAGCTTTGATTATACGAATCTTTGTCAGCAAAGTGATGTCTCTGCTTTTTAACATGCTGTCTGTGTTTGTCATAGCTTTTCTTCCAAGGAGCAAGCGTCTTTTAAATTCAAGGCTGCAGTCACTGTCTACAATGATTTTGGAGCCCAAGAAAATAAAATCTGTCACTGAAGGTGAAATCCATCACTGAGGAGAGTGAAAAGCTGGCTTAAAACTCAGCATTCAAAAAACTAAGATCATGACATCTGGTCCCATCACTTCATGGCAAAGAGATGGGGAAAAAATGACAGTGACAGACTTTATTTTCTTTATTGAAGTCATATGTGCAGTCAGAAGTTGGGAGAGAAAATGATCATTAGGAGACAAATCACTGGAAAGTTGTGTAGCAGGAATATCTGGGGGCAGGTGGTCTATAAAGCAGCTAATACATTGATCTCAGATGGGTTCTTCAGTTTCTGAGCTTTGGCTTTCCCATCTGTCAAATGGTGAGAATAGTATCACCATGATGAACGTGTGAAGATTCAGTGAGAGCTGGCCTGGAACAACACATTGGCGAGTGTCAGTTCTGGCCCCACATTGCCCAGGTTCGTGTCTCAGGCATGCACTTCCTCTCTCTGTGTACCTTTGGGTAAGTTGCTTAACTTCTCTCTACCTCAATTTCCTCTCGTGTAAATGGGAATAGAAATAGGACCTACTCACAGAAGTATTGTAAAGACTTATTGAACGTACTTAACGCAGTACTAGGTGAAACGCAGGTATTCTGATAACATCCTCCAGATTTTTGTCAAGTCGCTTGACACATGGTAGGTCTTAATGGATATGGTTTTCCTTGAACCTCAGTGCCAGGTTGAGCACATGAGCTTTCTACCGATTGACTCTATTCCAAAGTGAGAAGTGTACTTGGCTTTTCAGTAATGATTTTAGAGGGAAAAAAGCAGAGGCCACCCAGTGGCTCAGCAGTAAAGACTGCCTACAGTGCAAAAGATGCAGGACACATGGGTTTAATCCCAGGGTCAGGAAGATTCCCTGGAAAAGGGAAAAAGTATTCTTGCCTGGAGAATCCCAATGCAAAGAGCTGGACATGACTGAAGTGACTGAGCAGGCATCCAAAGAGAATTGTTTCAACTGTTGACTCATTTTACTCTTAAGGCTGAAGTAGAAGGAATGTCCACCCCTCCAGATGAAGCTGGTGAAACAGACACCCCTGGTTGTCATCACTGTAGAGCAAGTCATTCCTCTTCTCTGAGCTTACCTCCACTTATAAAAGATTCTTTCCACCTCTGAACTCCTGTAAGTCAATGAAAATGGTCCTTGAACCTAACCTTCAAATACTGATTGCTTTGCTGGAAATTCAGGGACTGGGGAAAAAGCACCAGTGAGAATAGGTCATTACAATTTTCACCTCCTGTCAAGTAATCTTTTTCTTTAAGATTCCTCAGTCATACAGATTTTCAGATACACACCTTTGCTTAGCTTGTCATCCTGAAATGATGGTCTTAATCATAAATTCTAATTGGAATGGGATCCACCTCAATTTATTCCTAATGCTTCCGAAAAGCAGAACTGTTTCTAGGAATACATTGAGATGGATTCTATTCCAATTAACAGTTTGACTCAGTTAAAATGTTGTTAACCCACTGCTGTCCTCTGATAACCATTTAATTCATAGGTGGCAAGTTGCTGGCCATGCCAGAGCTAACAAGGAAATTATATCTACCTAAATGTGATCAGCACTTTGAGTGGGGGGACTCAGTTCTGGCTTCTCCACCCCAGTACTGCTCTCTTCTTAGCAGTTTGAAGGCATTGTCAGTCAGCTTGCTTTAAGCTGTGATTGAATTGGGCTACTTTCTGAAAATTAGAAGTATAATGTTTTCATCTAATTTAGACAAATTCACTACTATCAGTCAGGATTCTAGAGAAAGAGAACCAGTGGGATGTATATGTACTTAGAGGGTGATTTATTTTTTAAAATTGACTCATACAATTTATAGACGCTGGCAAATCTAAAATGCATAATTTAGGCTAGCAGGTTGGAAACGCAGACAGGAGTTCTATGTTATAACCTTGAGGTAGAATTCCTTCTTCTCCAGGAAACCTCAGTTTTTGCTCTTAGAGTCTTCACTTGATTGGATGAAGCCCACCCACATTATGGAGGGTAATTCCTTTTACTTAAAGCCAGTTGATTGTAAATGTTGATGATAACTACAAAATACCTTCATGGCAGCATCTAGACTACTTTTACTGTAGCCAGTCAAGTTGACATACAAAAATGAACGATCTTAGGGTCCATGAATTACATTTACAATCCCCCAGAATACTGTGGAGACGAGTGTAAAGAAAGGCAGCAGACACAAGGCGTTGTGTCTCAGGATCACCCAGCGTGACCCAACACAGAGGGCTCAGTTTTTATGTTGTAAAAAACTTTCCACGCCACACACTTCACCTCATATCTCCAGGTATGTTTTCCCAAGATGGGAGTCAGGATGCTTTGTTGGGCAAAAGCAGGGCCACTTCTCTTTGATGGTCCGGTAACGTAAGGTTCATAGTCATTCCTAAGCTCACAGATGCTAGAGGAAGAGTAGACACCAGCCACACATGTCTATAAACCAGTAGGTAAATATTCGTGATTGAATACCCAGCCTGACAGGCACACTTGGGAGATTCCAGCCAAGACAGAGCTTCAGAATTTTCATTTCCACTGGGCAAACAGGAAAATGAGATGATGTGAAATTGATGTGTGTGGAAAGCACAGTGATTGGGCATTTACATCTATTTAATTAAGGAACACGTTGTAACCTCTATTTACTTCTGTTTAATTAAGGGATTGCTCATTTCAGAGGCGATATCATGCTGGGCCTTCTACTACTTTTGTGATTCAAAGCTCAACTAAGAATATATGGGAATTAGTTTGGTGATCTTAGCTCAGTCCCTAATGGCAAGAGCTTGCTATTACAAAGCCAATAAACTACACTGCCAGACTTGCAAAAAGTGAGTCAGGGGGCTTATCAAGAAAGTGATCTCTTCAAAACACAGGCGGTCATTCGTGAGAATGTATGTTATTCTAGAATAATTCTGATAAAAAATTAGAACCACAGTGGATTTCATATTTGAGTAGAAAAAGAAAGAGCCAGAAAAAATTTTTAAGAGATAGAAGGCTTCTAACTTATATGAACTTTATTTAGTATATTTTAAAATTAGGTCTTTTTAATAAATTTGCTGGATCATCTTATTAAATAAATTTGCTGTATAATTAATAAATTAGGGCATTTAAAATGTAGGGTGATTTATAATGTGTTAGTTCCAGGTATACAGAGAAGTTTTGTGTGTGTATGTGTGTGCTGTCTCTTATACACATCTAGATGTGTATAAGAGACAGAACCAGAGATCAACATCCACTGGATCGTTGAAAAAGCAAGAGAGTTCCAGAAAAACATCTATTTCTGCTTTATTGACTAAAAAAAAGAAAAAAAAAGTCTCAACAAGAGAAGGGGAAGGGTTGAGGCGAAGGCCTGGTTCTGAGCCTAAAAAGAGCTTGGTTTGCTCACTGAACAGAAAGAAGTCCAGTGGTTGATGTGCAGTTGCAGTGGCGTGGGAAGGGAGTGTGAGATGAAGCTGGTGGGTGTTGGCAGGAGCCACGAGATGCAGTACCTGTGGTCTGTGTTGAGGATTTGAAACAATTGGAAGTGACTTTCGAGGTACTCTGAGGTTATCCCTCATGATAACTAACACTGTGTGATCTTGCCTGTTAGGCAGTAAGCTTCTGAAGGACAGGACCAGGTGTCCAAAGGTCTAGTACAGGGTCTAGTCCATCTTAGAGACAAAAGGAAGTGAATGGATGGATACATGTCTGCCCTCACCCCCGTTACGGGTTAAGGTCTGGGGTTCAGGCTTAAACTGACTTAGAGGAGGCACTTCTGACTGAGCCAAACCTGAGAGCTGCTGGAGAGGCTCATGCCTCAGGACTTCCTCAGTCTTGATGATGAGGGACCAGCCCAGCCATGAAGAGACACTTTCTCCTGGATCTTTGCTCTCTGGGACCTCTGGGAGCTCTTTAAGATCAGTGGATTTGACCCAAGTCCTCATAGGAACATGTGTCACTGTGCCAGGTTCAGATGAGTCCTGGAATGCAACAGTGAGCCCTGTTGCCCAGGCAGAAGTGGGTGCCCCTGCAGCTTCGAGCTCAGGGTACCCTTCTGTGCTTCACCTGTCCCCACAGGTGTGTGTGGTATGGTTTCAGGAGCGGCTTAGGGCTCCAGTGCCCTCCTCTACGACTTGGCTCTTGCACCTACTGCTGAAGGCTGAAGTAACTGCACCTTTGAAGACTAAGCATGCTGGATCCTCTGGAAGGTAAATCCCCTAAGTAGGAGAAATAAGAAAGAAGGAATACTTCACATTTATTGATCCCTGCCTCTATGACAGGCACTATGCTGCATATTTTATATGCTTTATTTCATCTGTTCTTCAGAATAATACCATGAAACAGATGCTTTTGTTATTCCTATTGGACAGAAAAGAACCTTGAAGTATCAAAAGGTCAAATGACTCATCTGAAAACTGTAAAGTTGGTAAGTGATCAAGCAAGTGTTTTGGATGTAAAGCCCATGTATTCAAAGCCAGGTCTGTCTGACATTGTGCTGCCATTTAATTTTGGCCCTGAAAGAGGGAATAAGAGGACACTTTTATTCAGCATTCCCAAATTTCCCCAAGGAACCGAACCACGTGGGGGTGCTTGTTAGTCATGGTGCTTTCTAGGTCTATTCTGTGAGGTTTGGGAATGCTTGAGTCTGGGATGGGATCCTGGAGTTTATATTTAACAAGGTGATTGTTTCCAAAGAAGTTTGGGAAACCCCAGTGGGCAGGGATGACCTGTGTGCACTTTGCTCAAGACTGAAACCTATAAAGATATTGGCCCATATACCTATCTCTCCACAAATGGAGAACTGGCTTTAATCTACCTGGAAACACTAAGTAAACATGAATCCAGGAAATCAATTTATTTATTGAAGCCATGTTGTAGTTGTGCTTTAGTCGCTAAGTCGTGTCCAACTCTTTGTGACCCCATGGACTGCAGCACGCCAGCCTTCCCTGTCCTTCACTATCTTCCAGAATATTTCATCTGTTCTTCAGAATAATACCATGAAACAGATGCTTTTGTTATTCCTATTGGACAGAAAAGAACCTTGAAGTATCAAAAGGTCAAATGACTCATCTGAAAACTGTAAAGTTGGTAAGTGATCAAGCAAGTGTTTTGGATGTAAAGCCCATGTATTCAAAGCCAGGTCTGTCTGACATTGTGCTGCCATTTAATTTTGGCCCTGAAAGAGGGAATAAGAGGACACTTTTATTCAGCATTCCCAAATTTCCCCAAGGAACCGAACCACGTGGGGGTGCTTGTTAGTCATGGTGCTTTCTAGGTCTATTCTGTGAGGTTTGGGAATGCTTGAGTCTGGGATGGGATCCTGGAGTTTATATTTAACAAGGTGATTGTTTCCAAAGAAGTTTGGGAAACCCCAGTGGGCAGGGATGACCTGTGTGCACTTTGCTCAAGACTGAAACCTATAAAGATATTGGCCCATATACCTATCTCTCCACAAATGGAGAACTGGCTTTAATCTACCTGGAAACACTAAGTAAACATGAATCCAGGAAATCAATTTATTTATTGAAGCCATGTTGTAGTTGTGCTTTAGTCGCTAAGTCGTGTCCAACTCTTTGTGACCCCATGGACTGCAGCACGCCAGCCTTCCCTGTCCTTCACTATCTTCCAGACTCTGCTCAAACTCATGTCCATTGAGTCAGTGATGCCATCCAACCATCTCATCCTCTGTTGCCCCCTTCTCCTTCCCTCAGTTTCCCAGCATCAGGGTCTTTTCCAACAAGTCAGCTCTTTGCATCAGGTAGCCAAAGTATTGGAGCTTCAGCTTCAGCATCAGTCCTTTCAATAAATATTTAGGGTTGATTTCCTTTAGGATTGACTGGCTTGATCTCCTTGCTGTCCAAGGGACTCTCGAGTCTTCTCCAGCACCACAGTTTGAAAGCTTTAATTCTTCAGCACTCAACCTTCTTTATGGTCCAACTCTCACATCCATACATGACTACTGGAAAAACCTTAGCTTTGATTATACGAATCTTTGTCAGCAAAGTGATGTCTCTGCTTTTTAACATGCTGTCTGTGTTTGTCATAGCTTTTCTTCCAAGGAGCAAGCGTCTTTTAAATTCAAGGCTGCAGTCACTGTCTACAATGATTTTGGAGCCCAAGAAAATAAAATCTGTCACTGAAGGTGAAATCCATCACTGAGGAGAGTGAAAAGCTGGCTTAAAACTCAGCATTCAAAAAACTAAGATCATGACATCTGGTCCCATCACTTCATGGCAAAGAGATGGGGAAAAAATGACAGTGACAGACTTTATTTTCTTTATTGAAGTCATATGTGCAGTCAGAAGTTGGGAGAGAAAATGATCATTAGGAGACAAATCACTGGAAAGTTGTGTAGCAGGAATATCTGGGGGCAGGTGGTCTATAAAGCAGCTAATACATTGATCTCAGATGGGTTCTTCAGTTTCTGAGCTTTGGCTTTCCCATCTGTCAAATGGTGAGAATAGTATCACCATGATGAACGTGTGAAGATTCAGTGAGAGCTGGCCTGGAACAACACATTGGCGAGTGTCAGTTCTGGCCCCACATTGCCCAGGTTCGTGTCTCAGGCATGCACTTCCTCTCTCTGTGTACCTTTGGGTAAGTTGCTTAACTTCTCTCTACCTCAATTTCCTCTCGTGTAAATGGGAATAGAAATAGGACCTACTCACAGAAGTATTGTAAAGACTTATTGAACGTACTTAACGCAGTACTAGGTGAAACGCAGGTATTCTGATAACATCCTCCAGATTTTTGTCAAGTCGCTTGACACATGGTAGGTCTTAATGGATATGGTTTTCCTTGAACCTCAGTGCCAGGTTGAGCACATGAGCTTTCTACCGATTGACTCTATTCCAAAGTGAGAAGTGTACTTGGCTTTTCAGTAATGATTTTAGAGGGAAAAAAGCAGAGGCCACCCAGTGGCTCAGCAGTAAAGACTGCCTACAGTGCAAAAGATGCAGGACACATGGGTTTAATCCCAGGGTCAGGAAGATTCCCTGGAAAAGGGAAAAAGTATTCTTGCCTAGAGAATCCCAATGCAAAGAGCTGGACATGACTGAAGTGACTGAGCAGGCATCCAAAGAGAATTGTTTCAACTGTTGACTCATTTTACTCTTAAGGCTGAAGTAGAAGGAATGTCCACCCCTCCAGATGAAGCTGGTGAAACAGACACCCCTGGTTGTCATCACTGTAGAGCAAGTCATTCCTCTTCTCTGAGCTTACCTCCACTTATAAAAGATTCTTTCCACCTCTGAACTCCTGTAAGTCAATGAAAATGGTCCTTGAACCTAACCTTCAAATACTGATTGCTTTGCTGGAAATTCAGGGACTGGGGAAAAAGCACCAGTGAGAATAGGTCATTACAATTTTCACCTCCTGTCAAGTAATCTTTTTCTTTAAGATTCCTCAGTCATACAGATTTTCAGATACACACCTTTGCTTAGCTTGTCATCCTGAAATGATGGTCTTAATCATAAATTCTAATTGGAATGGGATCCACCTCAATTTATTCCTAATGCTTCCGAAAAGCAGAACTGTTTCTAGGAATACATTGAGATGGATTCTATTCCAATTAACAGTTTGACTCAGTTAAAATGTTGTTAACCCACTGCTGTCCTCTGATAACCATTTAATTCATAGGTGGCAAGTTGCTGGCCATGCCAGAGCTAACAAGGAAATTATATCTACCTAAATGTGATCAGCACTTTGAGTGGGGGGACTCAGTTCTGGCTTCTCCACCCCAGTACTGCTCTCTTCTTAGCAGTTTGAAGGCATTGTCAGTCAGCTTGCTTTAAGCTGTGATTGAATTGGGCTACTTTCTGAAAATTAGAAGTATAATGTTTTCATCTAATTTAGACAAATTCACTACTATCAGTCAGGATTCTAGAGAAAGAGAACCAGTGGGATGTATATGTACTTAGAGGGTGATTTATTTTTTAAAATTGACTCATACAATTTATAGACGCTGGCAAATCTAAAATGCATAATTTAGGCTAGCAGGTTGGAAACGCAGACAGGAGTTCTATGTTATAACCTTGAGGTAGAATTCCTTCTTCTCCAGGAAACCTCAGTTTTTGCTCTTAGAGTCTTCACTTGATTGGATGAAGCCCACCCACATTATGGAGGGTAATTCCTTTTACTTAAAGCCAGTTGATTGTAAATGTTGATGATAACTACAAAATACCTTCATGGCAGCATCTAGACTACTTTTACTGTAGCCAGTCAAGTTGACATACAAAAATGAACGATCTTAGGGTCCATGAATTACATTTACAATCCCCCAGAATACTGTGGAGACGAGTGTAAAGAAAGGCAGCAGACACAAGGCGTTGTGTCTCAGGATCACCCAGCGTGACCCAACACAGAGGGCTCAGTTTTTATGTTGTAAAAAACTTTCCACGCCACACACTTCACCTCATATCTCCAGGTATGTTTTCCCAAGATGGGAGTCAGGATGCTTTGTTGGGCAAAAGCAGGGCCACTTCTCTTTGATGGTCCGGTAACGTAAGGTTCATAGTCATTCCTAAGCTCACAGATGCTAGAGGAAGAGTAGACACCAGCCACACATGTCTATAAACCAGTAGGTAAATATTCGTGATTGAATACCCAGCCTGACAGGCACACTTGGGAGATTCCAGCCAAGACAGAGCTTCAGAATTTTCATTTCCACTGGGCAAACAGGAAAATGAGATGATGTGAAATTGATGTGTGTGGAAAGCACAGTGATTGGGCATTTACATCTATTTAATTAAGGAACACGTTGTAACCTCTATTTACTTCTGTTTAATTAAGGGATTGCTCATTTCAGAGGCGATATCATGCTGGGCCTTCTACTACTTTTGTGATTCAAAGCTCAACTAAGAATATATGGGAATTAGTTTGGTGATCTTAGCTCAGTCCCTAATGGCAAGAGCTTGCTATTACAAAGCCAATAAACTACACTGCCAGACTTGCAAAAAGTGAGTCAGGGGGCTTATCAAGAAAGTGATCTCTTCAAAACACAGGCGGTCATTCGTGAGAATGTATGTTATTCTAGAATAATTCTGATAAAAAATTAGAACCACAGTGGATTTCATATTTGAGTAGAAAAAGAAAGAGCCAGAAAAAATTTTTAAGAGATAGAAGGCTTCTAACTCATATGAACTTTATTTAGTATATTTTAAAATTAGGTCTTTTTAATAAATTTGCTGGATCATCTTATTAAATAAATTTGCTGTATAATTAATAAATTAGGGCATTTAAAATGTAGGGTGATTTATAATGTGTTAGTTCCAGGTATACAGAGAAGTTTTGTGTGTGTATGTGTGTGTGTGTGTATATATATGTATGTATATATATTCTTTCTCAGATTCTTTTCCCTGGTAACTTATTATAAAATATTGAGTATAGTTTTCTGCGTTGTACATTAGTCCTCTGTTGTTTAATTTCTATATATTAGTGTGTATATGTTGACACCAAACTCCTAATTTATCCTTCCCCACCTCTCCCCTTTGCTAACTATGTTTTCTACATCTGTGACTCTATTTCTGTTTTGCACATAAGTTTGTTTATATATTTTTTTAGATTTACATATAAGCAATATCATAATGATATTTGTCTTTCTCTGTTTGACTTACTTCAGTTAGTATGATAAACTCTAGATCCATCCATGTTTCTGTAAATGGTATCATTTCATTCTTTTTTATGACTGAGTAATATCCCACTGTGAGCACTTCCCCAGTGGCTCAGCGGGTAAACAATCCACCTGCAATGCAGGAGACGCAGGAGAGGCAGGTTCAATCCCTGGACTGGGAAGATCTCCTGGAGGAGAAAATGGCAACCCACTCCAGTATTCTTGCCTGGAAAATCCCATTGTGTAAGTGTGTGTATATCTATCTATCTATATACATGCATATGTATATGTGCTTTGCTTAGTCACTCAGTATGTCCATCTCTTTGTGACCCCATGGACTACAGCACAGGTTCGATCCCTGGACTGGGAAGATCTCCTGGAGGAGAAAATGGCAACCCACTCCAGTATTCTTGCCTGGAAAATCCCATTGTGTAAGTGTGTGTATATCTATCTATCTATATACATGCATATGTATATGTGCTTTGCTTAGTCACTCAGTATGTCCATCTCTTTGTGACCCCATGGACTACAGCTCGCCAGGCTCCTCTGCCCATGGGGATTCTCCAGGCCAGAATACTGAAATGGGTTGCCATGCCCTCCTTCAGGGGATTTTTCCAACCAGGGACTGAACCCAGTCTTCCGCATTGTAGGTGGATTCTTTACTGTCTGAGCCACCAGGGAAGCCCATATATATATGGGCTTTTTACAGATACATATACACACCACATTCTCTGCTGATGGACATTTATGTTGCTTCCATGTCTTGGCTGTTGTAAATAGTACTGCTGTGAACCTAGGGGTGCATGTGTCTTTTCAAATCATGATTTTTCCTGGATGTATATATTCCTAGAAATGGGATTGCTGGATCATATGGTAACTCTATTTTTAGTTTTTGAAGGAACATCCACAATGTTCTCCATAGTAGCTGCACCAATTTACATTCCCATCAACAGTGTAGAATGGTTCCTTTTTCTCTACACCTTCTCCAGCATTTATTATTTGTAAACAGAAATTTATTTAGTGTATTGACAAAACAGTTGTTCCTGCCTGGGCAGACTGGAAAGAGTTAGAAGGAGAACAGAAAATGAGGGAATATGTTTTTCTATATACATGATATTTCACATCTTACTCAGGTGTTGATTATATTTTTCTCCTTGAAGGAGATATTTCAAACCTAAGGTGATTCATTCTTTCATCTGACATTTTATTATCCTTTTTCCTTTGCTACAGGAAATGCCCCTAGAGTAACTCTATTCTTTTTAAGTTCTGTGAGTCACAGTTAATTTTAAGCACAAGAGGAGAATGGAAGAAGAACTATTCTAGAAAGAATTAGAAGAAATGGCCAGTAATTCTAACAGTGTGGAATGGGGAGAGAAATATTTGAAACCTACACCCAAATTTCCAGCCCCTGATCATCCAGCTAGAGCCTCCGTCCCTACTGACATCACCATTTAATGTGTACCTGCATGTGCTGTTTACCTAGTTGCTCAGTCATATCTGACTTTGCAACCCCATGGACTATAGCCCACCAGGCTCCTCGGTTCATGAGGATTCTCCAGGCAAGAATACTGGAGTGGGCTGCCATGCCCTCCTCCAAGGGATCTTCCCAACCCAGGGATCAAACCCAGGTCTCCCTCATTGCAGGCAGATTCTTTACAGTCTGAGCCATCAGGGAAGCCCAAGAATACTGGAGTGGGTAACCTATCCCTTCTCCAGGGGAACTTCCTGCCCCAGGAATCGAACAAGGATCTCCTGCATTGCAGGTGGATTCTTTGCTGGCTGAGGTAGCAGTGAAGCCCACAAACCTGCATACAAGCTGGCTAATGAGACAAAATATCAGCTATGTATCAGCCTCCTGAGTGTCCTCCCTCCATCACCAGGAAGAAAAGGGACTCTTAGAGACAATGCTCTCCACTCTTAAGTGGAATCAGAGAATGGAATGACACCAGGAGATGAAATTCTGCCTTGACTCCTCTAGAGCAAGGGCCACACCCTGTACCCATGTGACAACCCCCTAGCACCTCTCCAGTGCATTATACTATCATGCGTGCTGAATTAATGTAGAAAGGATGAGTGGAGGCTCTGCTCCTGTACAGTTGCTTTGTTTTTTTCTTAAATTCACTGTGCATTCCTCTGACACTCCCTGGAATGCCCTCCTTTTCTCTTATATCCCTCTAGCCAAGCCTAGTATTTTGTCAAGGCCTGGAACAAGTCCCTCCAATTCCATGACATTTTTCAGACTTACTTGGCCTTAGCAAGAAATCCTGCCTCTAAAGACCTGCCTCCCCTGATGAATGATTTCCTGGTTGGTAAGGAGCATATCAGAAAAGGCAATGGCACCCAACTCCAGTACACTTGCCTGGAAAATCCCATGGACGGAGGAGCCTGGTAGGCTGCAGGCCATGGGGTCACTAAGAGTCAGACACAACTGAGCGACTTCACTTTCACTTTTCACTTTCATGCATTGGAGAAGGAAATGGCAACCCACTCCAGTGTTCTTGCCTGGAGAATCCCGGGGACAGTGGAGCCTGGTGGGCTGCCATCTATGGGGTCGCACAGAGTTGGACACGACTGAAGCTCCTTAGCAGCAGCAGCAGCAAGGAGCATATGGTGCTTAGCAGTTTTTTGTTTTTATCTATGTCCTATCTTCTTAACCAGATTCTGACTTTGTATGTGACCTGTTTCCAGGTAATACTCTGCTCCGCACACCCTAACCAGTGCACAACACCCCACCGCCCCTGGCATGATGCCTCCGTATATCATGGGCTTTCAGTTAGCTAGTGTCTGTGGTTGGTAATGGATTTGATGGCTCTCTGACAAGCTGCACCATAAGCTCCTCAAGGAAAAGGGCCAAATCTGTCTTGTTCAATATTGGATTCCTCATACCTACCTATTATGGGAACTGTTCAAAGGAAATATTTTTTTATTAATCCAGACATTTTACAAAGAACGTTACAGGAATAGTTGAATAAATGTATGTTTGGAATGCAGTGCTAAATCTAAAATCATATCTTGAATGCACATTAGTTACTGGTTACCTTGGCATTTGAGGAAATACTTTCTTTTCCCTAAAGAAGGACTGAATTTAAGTGAATACTTAGTGTCTCAAAACTTCTGACTGAAGTCATAATTCAACAAACTTTTTTTGGGTGGGTTCCCTCATGGTTTGGTGGTTAGGACTCCATGTTTCTACTGCCAGAGGCCTGGGTTTGATCCCTGGTTGGGAAACTAATATCCTGGAAGACACTTAGTGTGGCCCCCACCCCGCACACCCCCCCACCAAAGGAGCAGCTTTTTGATGTGTACCTACTACCTCAAGATACTAGGCTAGACATGGCAGGAAGGAAGAGATGAGACTTGTCCTTACCCTAGAAGAAGTTTAAGTCTAGCCACAGAGTTTGCCAAGGAAGCCAGCAAATGTTATGAGACAGAATTGTAACACATCGTAAGGAACAAGCAAAGAAATGTGAGAGGAAAAAAAACACACAAAGTTAGAAAGATCAGGGAAGATTTGACAGATGTGACCATTAGGAAGGTGGAGTTCCAATGCACAGAAATAAAGGAGAAAAGCATTCCAGACAAAGGGGGGAAACACAGTATGTGCATGAAGGGTACAAAAGGTTATGACATGCTCAGAAAAGAGCAAATGGTTCAGGGAGCACGGCAGATAGAAATGTTGGAATTGAATTGGGATATTTAGGCTGTGGTCAGGTTATATAGAGTCTTGCTTGCCATGGTAGGGTGACTGGAGAATATCTTGCAGGCAAGGAAGACACTTACGGATACCAAAATAGTCTGCTCCCATCAAAACTTTTAGCTCTCCTATCCTGAGCTGAAAAAATGCTAGCACTATTCTGTTTGCAGAAGTGGATATTGCTCATGAGTCTAAATCACAGGGTGAATTCTTTTTCTTTTAAAAACTTGACACTGCTTGTTTATATGTTACTTCCTCTTTCAATTTGACCATGCCGCTTAGCCTGCGGGATCTCAGTTCCTCAACCAGGGGTCGAACCCATGGCCACTGCATCAGAAACTCAGTCTTAACCATTGGACCACCAGGGGATTTCAAGGGTGAATCCTTAATCAGCATTCAGCCCTGTCCCATCTGTAGCTTTAAGGGTTTCAAACTGTGTTCAGTGGAATCTTGGAGTTCTACAGAAGTTTGCCTGGATTCCATGGGAGTATTTTTTTGAATGGTGTAAATCTCTAGCTCTTTTGGTGAAGGCACAGATTTCTTTCTTGTTTATAGTTTAGGTTAGGGTAGTGAGAGACTGTTGTTTTTAATTTTAACTCCTTTCTAATCAGCTGCCACTGACAGTGGTATACAGTCGGTCACTGGTTACTGTATGCTGCTATAGTAGGGTTGTAGTCATGAGGAAAAGAAAGAGGTTTAAGTCTGTTATGGACTTTCTAGAGCCTCGTAAGAAATTACAGTGGAAAAGAGTCCACCAACTAGACCTTTTAGTCTTAGGCAGTGTTGCAGAAACTGTCAGCTGTTCACCTAAATCCATTCTTCCCTTCTTCCATGGTATCATAATATAGTCAATCTTAGCTACACTACATTTCCCAGCCTCCCTTGCACTTAGGTTGGTCATGTGACATTCTTCTTGCCAATAAGATGTGAACTGGATGCCATTTCTCTATCTAGGCTTTAGGTAAGCATCCTCCAAGTTCTCTTTCCCTACCTCTCTAGCTGAAACCTGGACATGGTTTAGACCCATTTTCATGCAGATAATGACAGTCCTTGACTTTGCTTAATGGCTAAACTATTATTATTTGGTCCTGTTTGATTGTTTTCCTTTCTTTCGGCATCTTTTCACTTCTCTGATTGAATATATTCATTAAAGTTTTTCTACAGACAAAAGGCCATCAGAGGACAGGTTGTGGGGCGTGGGGAGTGCTCTTCTGGGAAGGCCTCATAGGGTCCTGCTTGGTTTCATTTTTTCAGACAAGCTGGATGTTATCATACCACCTTATCTTTACTCAAACTCGTCTCTCTGCCTGATATGCTCTTCCAGTTCCCCTCTCTTTTCCTTAATGATATTCTGCTCATCTCTAGAGCCCAGCTCAAGGGTGACCACTTATGAGAAGATGCCCCTGGTCTTCTCCCCTTTCCCACTCCTCTCTATCCCCCTCGCGCTAGGTGTGAAATGCTGGGGGATCATCTTCCATAGGATATTTTGGTTAGTTGTTCCGTGCTAGGTTGACCATGAACAACCTGGGCAAGGACAAGGTCTTATTTGTCTCCATCCTTCGTTTTTGGTCCACACCTGACATGGAGCAAGCTGCCCATAAATAGTTGTTGCACTGAGTGAATGCCTTTTCCCAGGTCTGACATCTCCCTGTCCCCAAGGGAATGGAGCCAGTTGGGTGAGGGGAGGGGTGGCCCTGATGGCAGCCCCCTCTGTGTAATTATCCCCTTACAGTGAATAATGGGGCTTCAGCTCTGAGTCTGATTGTTTGATGAAGATGAAACTATTTAATCAGGTTTGGTTGCTCATCTCATCATCTTGCTGCATCACACCCTCTCTGACGAGTTCATTAACTGGAAGAAAAATTGATGACCTCGTTAGTTCTGCACATTGGTTCGCTTAGGACAAATTGGAGCTTTAGAATGTTGCTCAACTCTGACCCATGGTGGGACAAGCTATCATGCTCAGGAATGTTTAGATATACTGTGCCCTTGGTGCCTTTGTGTCATGGGTTTCCCAGGAAACTTCTGTTTGAAATAGTGTCTTTTCCTATGTAAACTTAGGTTTCCTCTCATCCTGCTCATTGAGAAAGTTACCACTCTCTCACAGTACCCAGGGTAAGCTCACCTTCTCTCCATCCCCACCTTGAATATTTTCCTCTCTGCCCCCCAGGGACACCTTACCATCCTCCAAGCCTAGTTTACTTCCTCCCCACCCCACCCCCACCCCAATGCAGGAAACATTCACTGTATCTCAAGGTCCTAACTTGGGTGAATCTGGAAGCAGAACATGTTGGGATCTCAGGCAAAGTGTTACTGGCCAGCGTTCTTGGCCTCTTTGATCAAGAGAAACTGACTAGCGGTCAGACAAGAAATCTAGGCAAGGCTTCACTGGGGGCCCTGCTGCAGCAGGTTCCCTTGCTTGCTCACCCTCTGAGGGGTGGTGGTTTAGTCACTAAATTGTGTCCAACTCTTGCGACCCATGGACTACAGCCCACCAGGCTCCTTCTGTCCATAAGATTTTCCAGGCAAGAAATCTTGAGTGGGTTGCCATTTCCTTCTCCAGGGGATCTTCTCCAACCCAGGGATCGAACCCGGGTCTCTTGCACTGCAGGCAGATTCTTTACCAACGGAGCTACCAGGGAAGCCCAAAGCTCCGAGGGGGCAGTGAGCTTCTTTCTTATATGGGGTGACAGCAGGGATGTGTTCTGGGCCGGAAGGGTGGGAAGGGCGGCTTAGGTGTTTTGACTGCCCCTCTGGTGGTGTCACGTGCGGGGGGTATGCTCAGTACTCTGCTTTTGCTCCCAACACCCAGTTTTGCTCTCAGCTCTTCAGAAGCAGCAGTTGGCTTTGTTGATCTCTGTGTAGCTTCTGGGTCCAGAGTTTGCCCCAGGTACCCACACACTCATTTACTTTTAGTCCCCTGTTGTTTCTTTGTCTTTGGTTGCTGAAGGAGAGATGTGTCCAGATACAAACATTGCAGCAGTGCAACAAAGGATCCCAGGTCCCAGCCTGTCTCAAAAGGACCGGGAGAGGAGCAGCCCCAGGGCCCCAGGCGAGACCTGGAGAAGCGCGCACGGGAGGGGGTCTGCTGGCGGCTGCAGACCTGGCCGCGGATGTGAGACCCTGAGTCTGCAAGGGCGGAAGCCCTGGCCGGCTCTCAGGCTGCCTAGGGCACCCGTTTGGCAAGCAGAGCAGAGTGGCTGGAGTAACCAGAGTGGGCGTGTTCCTGAGAGTCAGGGGCAGGTCCGAGGACTGAGGCGCAAGTGGGTGCTAGTCTCTATCGCCCTCAGATCTCCTCTTTTCCCCTCTCACTTCACCCAGTTTGCCTGACAAACTCCTGTTCAGTTTTCAAAAGCCGGCTTTTTCTCGAAAGCCTTTCCTGTCGTCCTGTCTGACGTTGTGGGTCATTCCTGTCTCTGTTAGCTCCCCACCTGGAACACATTTTTAAAGCTGTATTTGTCATGCTGTTGTGATTCTGTATTGAAAGTAGGTTTCTGTCACTTTCCAAGACCTCTTGAGAGAACAGATTTTCTCCTATATTCTGGAGCCTGGCATGGGCCCAGTGAAGCCTCAAAGCTCCTGTGGAAGCTCACTTTTCTGATGGAATGATGTATAATGAAGGAAACTGAAGCTGAAGGCCAGTCTGATAGCCTAGACCGGTGCTGTATTTTTAAAATTAACTTATTTATTTGGCTGTGCTGGGTCCTAGTTGCAGCATGCGGGATCTTTAGTTGCAGCACATGGTGTCCAGTTCCTTGACCAGAGATTGAATCCAGGCCCCCTGAATTGGGAACATGGAGTCTTAGCCACTGGACCACTAGGGAAGTCCCCTTATATCTTTTTAAAATGTTGACTGGGGTTAAATGTTTTTTTCCACTGGTTTTTGATACTTTTTCAGCTGTGTCTTTCCACTGAGTGACTCTGTTTATACTGGGTGACCTATGCAGTAGCCTATTCTTTCTCATGTTTTCCATTTAAGATCACGGCTATAGCTTCATGTACTGCAGCACACAGACGTGTGGTTTGTTGCTAGGCTAAACTCAGACATCTGTTCAAGGCCAGCCTAGTGCGGGTATCCTAGGGTCCTGCTTGTCTGGGGCAGAATGTCAGAGAGATCATTTGTTCATGAGAAGGAAAACCCCACTCCTGCTAAAGGAAGTAAAGCAGCCAGTGCAGGGAGGTCTCCCAGACAGTTTCTGGGGACACGCCTGTTGAAAGGAGTTATTCACGTGTCACCCCTGCATGTGGCTGCTTGTTTCTGTCCCTTTCAGTGTCCCAATGTCTGAATGCCTGGATGGAGGCTACCTCTGTATATTGGCGCATCTTGGTTTGAGAATCTCTCCTGGATCCAAAAGGAGAGTCTCACAGTAGAAGAGTTACCTCTTCTGGAGGTTGTATTCAATAAAGATTAACCTGTAAGAAAAAACTGGAAACTTCTCTACTTGTAAAGGGAAGCTCATTTAGAAGCCACAACTTTAGAAGTAAATAAAAAGAAAGGAGCCGGGACCAAGAGGAAGTAGACTAAGACCATCTAGGAGGACAGGGGCTTGGCAAAATCTAGGATGAATCTAGAGGACATAACAGGAAACAGAAATGATTTCCCTTTGCAAAGTGCTCTTTGCAGACACAGCCCTGTACATCAGCTGTCCAGTGAGTTCCCAAGGCTGGAGCTGAATCTAGTTCAAACTGTATTCCTTCCTATTCCTCATTACACTCAGTACAAATCAGGTGTCTGGCAGACATCCGGCAGATGAATACATTTGGTCCTTCTTGCTGGTGAAGGAAACAGAGGCTTGTTGTAGATAACCGATGGGCCCAGGATCCAATAGATTGCAAATTATGAAAGTAGAACTCAAATCTAGGAATTTGGTCTCCTGGCAAAGCGATCTTTCCATGATTCCCTAAAGAAACGTGAACTATCCTTAAAGATCAGGGAGTGGAGGAGAACGTAATGGTGCTGGGAAGGGGGAGCAATTGTGATGGATACTGTTTTGACAAGATGTCCTTTAACTTCATGTCACCCCTTACATGGTCCACTCAGAACTTGAACTGTAAACTTTTACAGTAAGTACCTTGCTGTCTTTGTGTGGGGAGGGGCATCCTAAAATATACGTAAAGTGAAGGTGGGAGCTTAGATTCATTGAAAGAACTCTGCCATCCACCCTCCTCTGGGCTTGTTACAAAGATGCCTCTTCAACACTTCGTGCCAAAAAGTGACATCTGGTTGCATAGCTTTCCACGGATTTCAAGGACTTTGTTCAGAGCCAATTAAACCCACCTGTTCTCTCTCCCCCACAGGAACTGGAACAGACAAAAAGGGTTAAGGTGCTTTTCTAAAGCAGTGCTCCCCCAGCACTTATCAAATGCTCCCCCTCACCTCTTCCCTGACTACCTCTATTAATGTTAACTAGGCAGCAGTGGCCTGATGTTGACTGAGAGGACTCAGGATTCCATTTTTGACAAGCTGACAAGTGGAGGAAATTCATATATTATATGCCTGGAAGCAAGAGCTTTTTCTCTAATTTGTTATACTGGTTCTTATCCATAGCTTTGTCTTTTTTTGTTATTTTTTTCTGAAGCATACCTATGTTCCAGGACAAAGGTAAGCGGCCTGAAGCACCTTTCCATCTTGCTTGGGCAGCAGTGTTTTTAATGAGCCACTCCCTTGGAGTAAGGACTGTGCGTTGCTGGGTGTCCTGACCTCATCTCCCTTCTGCCCTCTCGAATGTTCGTTCCCATGACCTGAAGAGTCTGCACCGTGGACAGGTGCCTTTGATAGAGCACAAACCCCCTGCTGTGATGCACTGTGCTGTCTGCCGCCCTGAGCATCCGTTTCCTGAAAGCAACCTTGAGGATTTAGCAGTCGCGGTATCTCCCTCTAGGCTGTTTTGTGACCTAGCCTGTCACCCCAGAGGATTTGGGACCATAAAAGCTGTTGCTCCTAGAGTGTAGTGAGTTGTTGCTCTGCAGTGAAGGTTTAAACTGAACTGTCAAAACTTCCTGAGACCCTCCTAAGGAAAAACAGAGTGGTGCTTACTGTGAGGAGTTACATGGACTAGAGCTAGTACTGGAGGCAGAAAGCCACCGAGATCAGAGGCTGCCGCAGGAGCCAGGTGCTTTCCCAGAGCCCCAGTCTGATTGGTTTGGTTAACTGCGCTTGTCTCCATGACACCTCATGGAGGTGCCCTCAGATGGACCACTCTTGTATCCTGTCCCCATCTCTTCTCCAGTCAGTGGCTACCACTGGGCATGGAAGAGCCCAGCACTGCCTCTCTGTTCAGGGTGCTGAGGACCGGGCATTCCTTCAGCACATGATGATAAGCAGGAAAGACACCCTGAATGTCATGATGAGAACAGAGAGTGAGGAGAGGGATGGGGCTGATAAAGATGGCAACTTTGTTTGCCAGTGGAAACCATATAAGATCTGAAATTTGAGTGAACACAGCTGGCCCATAATTTAATTCTTTCTGCTGCCACCAAATAGCTATGGAATGCCCCCTCTCTCTTTCACATGTCCATTTTTGATGCTTCCTGACCCCTTCAAGGTTGACTTTTCTGATCATTTAAACTAAATCTTATATGAGTACTAATTGGTGAGGAATTAACCCTCCCCACCCCAACTTTCTGTCCATGTGTTGAAATAGAGTTGGTTCCATTCTCATTTCCAACTGGATACTTTCATCCTCTTAGATATAGTGATTGGTTCAAAACTGGTCACATGGCCCAAGCCTGACCATTAAGAAACTGCTTTGCTACTTTTGCCTTCCTTACATTTAGAGAGAGAGTCTGTCTCTGAAATTGTGGACTCTAAGGTCCATAAAGAGACTTCCTTGGTGGTCCAGTGGTTAAGACTTCCCCTTCCAATGCAGGGGGTGCAGGTTTGATCCCTGGTTAGGTGAGTAAGATCCCACATGCCATTTGGTCAAAAAAATAAAACATTTTTAAAAACCCAAAAAAACAGAAGCAATATTGGAACAAATTCAATAAAGACTTTAAAAATGGTCCAGGACAAGAAAAATCCACCTCACCAATTTTGTGCCTCAAGTCAGTTTCAGTGAGTTTCTGCCATTTGCAACTGTAAGAGTTCTGATTGATGCAACAGTGTTACCAGGGGCAGAGACTGGGGGGCGGAAGGAAGAGATTTGTCTTCTGCTTAGTCCCTTCTTCAGAGAAGGCAATGGCACCCCACTCCAGTACTCTTGCCTGGAAAATCCCATGGATGGAGGAGCCTGGTGGGCTGCAGTCCATGGGGTCGCTAAGAGTCGGACATGACTGCGCGACTTCACTTTCACTTTTCACTTTCATGCATTGGAGAAGGAAGTGGCACCCCACTCCAGTGTTCCTGCCTGGAGAGTCCCAGGGATGGGGGAGCCTGGTGGGCTGCCGTCTATGGGGTCACACAGAGTCAGACACGACTGAGCGACTTAGCAGCAGCAGCAGCAGTCCCTTCTTAGAAGAGGAATCTGTGATTGCACAGGCCCACTGGAAATCTCAGTCCTGGAGAAGGCTAGGATTAGCATCTGGGAAGCAGGGCTCAGGAAACCCGCCTCCCTGCTAGGTTCAGGGGCTAAGTCCGAGGCACTGTCCAGGCGCCTCGAGATGAGTCCACCCTTCAAATGCACCACTGTGGCTCTTCTGTGTCTGGGCTCTGAGAGCCCCGGCCACCCTGTCTCCTCCTGGCCTGTGCGCTGCCCTGGAGCTGGTGCGATGTGATGCCTCTGGGCTGTGCTCCATGCGGGAGTGTCTTCGTCCTCAGAGTGGGCTGCAGGCAGTTAGTATTAAGTGAGGGAGAAACACTGCCTCTTCTCTCCTTTTCCTTGGACGTCTCAGTTTTCCTGCTCTTAGGAATGGTGAGATCTAGTGAAGGTGGGAGGCAAGGGATGAGGCCAAAAGGACTCCTAGGCTAGCTCGACCTCCAGCTTGTGATTCTGCTGTCTTCTTCTGTCCTCATAAGTCCTTCTTACCTGCCCTACTCTGCTCCTCAATATGTCACCAGTGCAGCTGCCTTCATGCCCAGGATGCCGCCAGCATCTGGCCAGGACACCACTTTCTGATGCTCCCAAGACAGGGGATGGGGTTGCTCCTCTCCCAGCTCTGTGCTGTTCTTTGTCTCCCAGGTCCCCGCAGAGACTCAGAGTCTCTAACCTGCCAGGGAGGAGCACCCTCCACGACTGGCCCTGCCTCTCCCCTGTAGGGCTGAAAGCTAGACCCAGGGGAGTGGGGATGGGTAGCACACCATCACCCTAAAAGTCCCATCTTTCTCTTTGATGTATATTAACCCACGTACACAAACAGCTCATGTAAATAAACAGCCAAAGTCCAACTCTCAGGCTGGAATCAGGTAGCCTGCTCCATCTTTCCAAGAAAATCCTAACCCCAAGAAGCCTAGGAGCTCCAAGAAAGCACTTACTGTTTAGTAAGTATAGAATCTGCTTTCCAGATATTCAAGTTCCTTCGTAAGAAAGTTGCTTATTGTTCACTTATTAGCAAAGGGGTCTTTTCTACATTGAGGCAAGCTTTCTTTTAGAGTGGTGAGCTGATTTCCCGCTCCACTAAACAACGATTCCCTGCTTGTGCTCCTGCTACTGCTTACAGACACTATTACCATCCCACAGGAAGTGGTGTTTGCACAGTGCTCCTTGATTAACGAATCCTCGGGGATGAACCTTCTTTACAGGATGTTAGGGCTGTGCTGGAAAACCCTCCATAAATCATGCAGCTGGGCTACCCATGCTGGCAGCCACGTGCCAGCATCTCTCGGCCCACAGCTCTGTTTGGCACCGCTATGCTGAAGGTAAGGGCACAAGAGTTGTTAGTCTGTGAAATTATTCCCTGTTCCTTTTCTGTGTCATTCCATTTCCCTGTGGTTAGAAGGATGCTCCGGGGAAGGCAATGGCACCCCATCCCAGTACTCTTGCCTGGAAAATCCAATGGACGGAGTAGCCTGGTGGGCTGCAGTCCATGGGGTCGCTAACAGTCGGACAGACTGAGCGACTTCACTTTCACTTTTCTCTTTCACACATTGGAGAAGGAAATGGCAACCCACTCCAGTATTCTTGCCTGGAGAATCCCAGGGATGAGGGAGCCTGGTGGTCTGCCATCTATGGGGTCACACAGAGTCG
The DNA here is from genome assembly GCA_006410675.1 of Oreotragus oreotragus. Taxonomy (NCBI): domain Eukaryota; kingdom Metazoa; phylum Chordata; class Mammalia; order Artiodactyla; family Bovidae; genus Oreotragus; species Oreotragus oreotragus. The sequence goes on along the minus strand of SJYX01009310.1, from coordinate 384,183 downwards.
GACACGACTGAAGTGACTTAGCAGCAGCAGCAGCAGAAGGATGCTCTCTTTCTTCTTTCTTTCTTCTCCTCTCTTCCCATTCCTCCCTCTTTCCCCTAATCATTTGGTCCCCATTGCATTTCTTACAAACAGTGAAAAATAAACCTATTTACACTGAAGATTTAATTAAGCCAAACATTTGCATTTTAAACTGTACCGTACAAAAATAGGATTCTCTTACTTCTGTTAAAGGAATCCCAGACACCAGGTCAGTTTCAGCAGGGAGATAGAAAGATGTGGAAGGAATTGAGTCCCTTGAATAAACACGAAGTCTAGTCAGCTGGCTATGAATGCAGATCATAAAAATGTAAACTTTTGCCACAGTCATTAGGTGGGACCAGGAGGGCTGGCTCAAGGCCTCTTCCCTTCTGAACTTTGTTCCTTGTCCAGTGGAGGAAATTCAACCCCAGCAACAGGTTTTGTGGGGCTTGGTACTTATACAATCTGAGGTATAGGGTGGGAGGTCTTACCAAAAATACAAAATTACAGATACAAAACTGGATATGAATGTTTGTATTTATTTAGAATGATAATAGAAAGCAGAATAAATGATAAAATGCTATATAAGCATCACAAAATGAAATACAGAGAAATAACGTTAATTAGGCCCAATATTATCTCCTTTGCATATTTCTATAACATTTTAAAAATATTTTCCCCCAATATTTTCTAGCTATAAATACTTCGATTGTCTTCTCAAATGACAGTTTTTCAATATTTTCTATAGAGAAAATCAAAGATTTCCTTTAATATGGTTGACCAAAAAAAAAAAAAGTCACTTCTTGACCAGTTGGGAAATCTTTTTTTTTTTTTTCAGCTTCATGAATTGGTGTTAATCATGTCAAATGCATTTTTAGGATTATTTTTAAATTAGGGGAAAACCTCACTCAGTTTCTTTCATTTGAGACATGTAAACCTTTAGAACATTTCAAGTTTTCTTGTGCAAGGACTAATCTTACATACTTTTTGAAATGATCAATTTATCATGCATTAACCATTTCATTGTCAAAGTGCTCAGTATGGGCACATGATAAGTGTATTTTGTGTTATCTTCATTCATGTTGTATTTTGTAGAGAGGCATAAAATATTTAACTTGATTCGATATTTTCTGTGAACATGCATAAAGCGTATAACTTGGAAGCACCAGCTTCGTAGTATTGCCAGAGGTTTCTGCCTTTAACACAAGAACCCTTATATATGCCAAGTCAGGAAATTCTTACCAAAATTTTAGAACATATATAGTGATTATGTCCCCAGAATTAACTGAGTTTATTGTTGACAGGAAATACAGCCCCTGTTCTGATGAGGTGATGATGAGAACTAGATCCTATTCTTAGAATTTTTCACATAAGATGATTGATTTGAAGAATGTTCCAGAGGACTGCTTTCTGGCTGTATACATTTCAGAATGCATTTCTCCTCCCTTACCCATATATGCCTGTATCAGCTGGCAGAGGACACATTCACATGGCTCTAGCATCTCTTGCCCTGCATCTTGTAAGCCGGCAGTGTATAGGTGTATCCCTGGAGGACATAACTGTAGCAGGACTATAGCAATTCTGGTATAACTGTACACGGAAGAGACCTTGAACTACCTAAAAATAATCCACCAAACCCAATCAAAATGGATCCTCAATTCATCTTCCTCTTAGCTAGATCCCTAAGAAGCTCATGACCACTTGATGCCACATGACAATGAAGGTCAGTAAGAAAGAAGAGAAATCAGGTTAGGAAGAGTGTCTTAAAGCACTTGTTAATCAACTGCAGCCAAGTAAGCTTACTTGTGCAAATTTTACAAACACAAATGACCAAGTGAACAAATTTCAAGACCCCCTCACAGGATCTTAGAAGGGCTTTTGCAAGACAGGGGTTTGCTGTGCTGTGCTTAATCACTCAGTCGTGTCCAACTCTTTGCGACCCCATGGACCCCACCAGGCTCCTCTGTCCATGGGATTCTCCAGGCAAGAATACTGGAGTGGGTTGCTATGCCCTCCTCCAGGGGATGTTCCCAACCTAGGGATCAAACCCAGGTCTCCCACATTGCAGGCAGATTCTTTACCATTTGAACCAGCAGGTAAGAGAGTCAGTTCAGTTCAGTTCAGTCGCTCAGTCGTGTCCGACTCTTTGCGACCCCATGAATCACAGCACGCCAGGCCTCCCTGTCCATCACCAACTCTCAGAGTTCACTCAGACTCACATCCATCGAGTCAGCAATGCCATCCTACCATCCCATCCTCTGTCGTCCCCTTCTCCACCTGCCTCCGATCCCTCCCAGCATCA
>SJYX01009310.1:358136-376996 GCA_006410675.1 Oreotragus oreotragus | reverse complement strand
AAAAGATGTCCTTTTCATTATAGGGGACTGGAATGCAAAAGTAGGAAGTCAAGAAACACCTGGAGTAACAGGCAAATTTGGCCTTGGAATACAGAATGAAGCAAGGCAAAGACTAATAGAGTTTTGCCAAGAAAATGTACTGGTCATAGCAAACACCCTCTTCCAATAACACAAGAGAAGACTCTACACATGGACATCACCAGATGGTCAACACCGAAATCAGATTGATTATATTCTTTGCAGCCAAAGATGGAGAAGCTCTATACAGTCAACAAAAATAAAACCAGGAGCGGACTGTGGCTCAGATCATGAACTCCTTATTGCCAAATTCAGACTTAAGACAGGGTACTGAAACTTAATTACTACGAACTTCACAGATAATCTGTCCTGCTTATGAATTGCAAGATATGAGTAAACTGGTGAGTCTCCTTCACCACCGACTTTTCTTGATGTGGCAGGACCTGCTCTAACATAAGTCTGACAGCCACTTCCTCTAGACTGCCCGTCTGGACCTGAACTTTCTCCACTGCTCTCAGCCTTCTTAGCCCAAGCACCCTGACTTCAACTCAGCACTGTTTTCCTTTCCACTCGGGTATTCCTCTAAGAATACCAGGTATAATTTTCATTGTGCTGCTTGTTTTTGTTTCCATGGGTCATCTGTGACTTTTTTTACAGAGCAAACACCATTTTATATATGCCTGTATTCTCGTGTGTATTCTGCCTATATTAATTCTGATTCTCAGTTGGAACTTCTAAACAACAGCTTCCCCAGAATACCTCTTCTCTGGTTTACGGCGGCATCACTCTGCTGGGGTTTGGAAGAGCTCTTGGCTCTGATGCTACAGAAGAGCTCTTGGCTCTGATGCTGTTACCCCCTAGGGTGGTTGTCTGGTTTTGTTTTACTCTGTCTCTGATTGGATGATTGGTGCAGTGACCTCATCAGGACTCTTTCAGCTGCAATTGAAGGGGAAATTTTTTGATTCGTGTAACTGGTTTGTCCAAGGTTAGTTCTGATTTCAAGCACAGTCGTATCCAAGGGCATATACAATGTGGTCTTCTTTCTCTTTATCTCTTCATCTCTTGCTGTACTTCTCTCTGTGTTGACTTTTTTCTCTTCTACTGTAAATGGGCAGTGAGGTACCTGGCTGCTAGCAGCTCCAGGCTTATATTATCATAGCTTATGATGTAAGAGACAAGACATAGTGTTCCTTTCATGGTATATACTGTTCAATCCCATGAAACGACTCTTATTGACTTTGCCTTGGTCACATGCCCTTCTCTTGCACTAATCATCGTATACCAGATATGGGGAACCAAGTCCTGCCTCAGGATTTGGGCACCACAGTTGGCACCTGCTCTTCAAATCTCATCAATGGAGTGGGGAGAGTTCCTCAAATGGACAAAGAGGCATCCTAAGTAAATTGGACATGTATTCCTTCAGTTCAGTTCAGTTCAGTCACTCAGTTGTGTCTGACTCTTTGCAACCCCATGAATCGCAGCACACCAGGCCTCCCTGTTCATCACCAACTCCCAGAGTTCACTCAAACTCATGTCCATCAAGTCGGCGATGCCATCCAGCTGTCTCATCCTCTGTCGTCCCCTTCTCCTCCTGCCCCTAATCCCTCCCAGAATCACAATCTTTCCCAATGAGTCAACTCTTTTCATGAGGTGGCCAAAGTACTGGAGTTTCAGCTTTAGCATCATTCCTTCCNCAGATCCAGCCAGTAACCAGTTCCTTAAGTGTTCTCCCCCATCTAGAACTCACAGAGATTCATAGAGTTGGGTAGAGAAGAGAAGGGGGAGAGAAGAGACAGAGGCCTCCTGGTGGAGAAAAAGCAGAGTCCAAAGGAGGAGAGAGTGGTCAAGCCAGTAATCTCACTCTCAGGTAAAATTGGGTAGTGAAATTTGGGTTTTTAAAAGTACAAAATTGACAATAAAAACCAAAAAGCAAAGATTAAAAATCTAGAGTAAAAAAAAAAAAATTTAAAGTAATAAAATAAAAATCTAGAGTAGAGGTTGGATTTTCAAAAATACAATATTAAAGAAAAGAAGAAAGGGGGAAAAAAGCCACAATAATTATTAAAACAACAACAACAACCACACTAAGACTATATATGGCGTTTGCTGTTTTTGAAGTCAATGCTCTGTTTTTCTGGGTGCCTGATGTCCTCTGCCAGCATTCAGAAATTGTTTTGTGAAGCTTGCTCAGCGTTGAGATGTCCTTTTGATGAATTTGTGAGGGAGAAAGTGGTGTCCCCGTCCTATTCTTCCGCCATCTTAGCAAAAATCCCCATAGTCCCATCTTAAAGTTCACTCTTGATGTTGTACATTAATGTAAAATGACACATAGCCATCATTATGATATCACACAGTATTTCCACTGCCGTAAAAATCTGTTTTCTGTCTGTTCATCTTTTTCTCCACTCTGTCCTTCAGCCTCTGGTAACTACTGAACTTTTATCTTTTCCATAGTTTTGCCTTCTCCAGGATGTCTTATATATGGAATCATGCAGCATGTAGCTTTTTCAGATTGGCTTCTTTCACTGAGTAATATCATTTAAACTTTCTCCCTGTCCGTCCATGGCTTGTTAGCTCATTTCTTTTCAGTAGTGAATAATATTCCATTGCCTGATGTTCCCTAGTTGATTGATCCATTCACCTACTAATGGACATCTTGGTTACTTCCAAGTTTATCCACTTATAGATAAAGTTTCTATAAACATCTATGTGTAGGTTTCTTCATGGACATACGTTTTCAACTTCTTTGGGGACATATTTCTGTATCATATGGTAAGAAAATGTTTGGTTTTGTGAGAAACCACCAAACTCTGTTCTAAAGTGGCTGGAATTTTGCATTCCCACTAGCAATTAATGAGGGTTTCTGTTGCTCCACCTCCTCACCTCCTCACCATTTGGTGTTGTCAATTTTCTCCATTTTGGCCATTCCAGTGTGTGTTCCTTGATATCTCATTTTTTAAATTTGACTTCTAACAAGAGCATCTTTTCATATGCTTATTTGTCATCTATATATTTTCTCTGATGAGTTATCTGTTCAGGTCTTTCAGTTCAGCTCAGTTGCTCAGTTGTATGTTCAGGTCTTTAGCACATTTTTAAAATTAGGTTGCTTGTTTTCTTATTGTTGAGTATTAAGAATTTTTTGTATACTTTTGATAACAGCCCTTTATTAGATATATATTTTGCAAATATTTTCTCCCTGTCTCTGGCTTGTCTTATTTTCTTGACATTGTCTTTAGCAAAGCATACATTTTTAATTTTTGTTAAGTCCAGCTTACTAATTATTTTAATGGATTATGTCTTTGGTATTATATCTAAAAAGTCATCATCATAACCAAGGTCATTGGTTTTCTCTTATCTTCTAGGAGCTTTATAGTTATGTATTTTACCTTTAATCTGTGATCCATTTTTGAGTTAATTTTTTGTGAAAGATATAAGGTTTTATATGTAAAGGTTTATATATATATATATGGTTGTATATAAAAGATTTTTATGTATAAGGTTANTCATAACCAAGGTCATTGGTTTTCTCTTATCTTCTAGGAGCTTTATAGTTATGTATTTTACCTTTAATCTGTGATCCATTTTTGAGTTAATTTTTTGTGAAAGATATAAGGTTTTATATGTAAAGGTTTATATATATATATATATATATATATAAGGTTGTATATAAAAGATTTTTATGTATAAGGTTATAAGCTTATGTATAAGATATAAGGTTTTATCAAGATTTTTTTTTCATGCATTTGTCCAGTTGCTCTAGCACTTTTTCTTGAAAAGACTGTCTTTGCTGCATTGTATTGCCTTTGTTCTTTTGTCAAAGGTCTATTTATGTGGGTCTATTTCTGAACTCTCCTATTCTGTTAAATGATCAGTTTTACTTTTCTTTCATCAATATGACAGTGTTGTGACTACTGCAGATTCATAGTAAGTCTTAAAGTTGGATAGTGTCAGTCCTTCAACTTTGCTCTTCTTCAATATTTTGTTTGGTACCCTGGGTCTTTTGGCTCTCTAAATGAGTTTTAGAATCAGTTTGTCAATATCCACAAAATAATTTGCTGGGATTTTGATTAGTATTGCGTTGATCTATAGATCAAATTGAGAAGAACTGACATCATTCCAGTATTTTCTATCTCTGAGCATGAATATTCTCTCCATTTATTTAGTTCTAATTTGATTTCTTTCTTTTTGTAGTTTTTCTTATATAGCTCTTGTACATGCTTTGCTAGATTTATATGTATTTAATTTGGGAAAACTGGGATAAATGGTATAGCATTTTCATAGGTAAGCAGTTAACTTTGGGGCTTTAACCTTGCACTCTTCATTCTTGCTATGTTCACTTACTCATTACAGGAGCATTTTTGTCAATTCTGTTTAAATTTCTTCATAAATATTCTTATCAGCTATGCACAAAGATGGTTTTATTTTTCCCTTTCTAATTTGTATCCATTTTCTTTTATTTTCTTGTCCTCTGGAATGAAATGTAACTTAAGAAACACAGGATGACTAGAGTGGGCTTGAATTGGATATTTCCCTTTCCCAGGTTAGTTAGACTTGTAGGATATCCCAGAAGGATAGGTTCTGGTTAACTAGTTTCCCCCAAGGGCAAACTTTGTTAAGAACAGAGTACTCTGATGTATTTCAAAATGGTTCCTTTTTTCCTCCTGCTGGAAGAAAGAGGAGATTTTTCTATGATAGTTACTGTGGACACATTGTTGAGTTTCTGGAGGCAAATCTCCCAAATCAAACGTTTTGGAAGTCCCTATGTTACTGAATTCCTTGGAGTTCCTAACTCTGTGATTTGTCTACAGTGAGCTTCTAGCAATTCATCCATTACAGGTTAGGTTTTCCTACCTAGTACTGGTTCCCTCCACAGTTAGTGGTGGGAACGCCTTGTCTCCAGCAGTCTCTCCAATCTGAAGGACCATGGTTTTCCCTGAGTCTCCCACTGTCATACAGATCCAAAAAAGCTTGTTGACTTTTTAGTCTCTTCAGCCTTTTTATTTTTTTTTGGTCTTAAAACATTTTTTTTTAATTTATTTTTTTAACTGAAGGATAATTGCTTTACAGAATTTTGTTGTTTTCTGTCAAACCTCAACATGAATCAGCACTTGTTAGGGGGTTGCAACTTCCAAGCTCCTGACATATTCACTAGAAAACATTCTTCCTTGGATAATTTTCTTTAAACTTTTAATTTTTCATTTTAAACATTTATTGGTCTGAATCATGCAGAAAAGAAAAGAATAATGTAAATAAGTAAATAATTCTCAGCCAATGTTCTTTGAGTGTCACACTTTAACAGTAGAGATTTATGCTTAATTTCTGCTCCAAATATTTTACCTCTCCAGTTAAATGCTATTAATGTTTATTGAGCATAATAACTAAAAATTGCCCTGAATAAAAGCAAAGTACATTTTACCACATTTGGTAGTCCTCTCTTGCTCTTACGGTTTTACTTTTTCCAGTTACTATGTAAAAGACACGTCTCTAGGGAGGTATAGTACAAGAATGCTCCTCCTTTGACTTGGGATGTCTTATTGATTCCTTCATTTTCTTCACTGCTGAGCCTGTGCTTGCCAATACAGCCCCCTGTAGAGAGATTTTTTTAAATTCCCAAATGTTTTGAAGAATGCTTTAGAATGTAACTTCTGCCAGAATCTAATTAGACAGGAAACCTGGATTTGGGGAGACATTCTTTATAACTGGCTTATTTTTTCTTTATCCTTATTCTCAAAAGGAATCTTAAAAATATTGTCTTCATAATTATTCCTTCTCCTTATTTTTGGCCTTTTCCATAATGGCTTAAAAATTCTTCTAAACAATAAGAACAAATGTTATAAACAAACTCTTTCACAGGCTTTTTCTTCCTCACATCCTCCTTCTCTTCCTACACTCTGAATAAAACAAAGGAGAAACCTCACAAAGCAGATTTTCATGAAACAAATGCAGAAATCATAAATCTAACAAAATAAGGCAGGGTTAATTTTTCATGACTTATCAATACATTTTGCTTTTCAGAATGACTTTTCTATCATATCTGAGGGATGTTGATCACATAAGCAACGAACTAGCCTCGTGGTGGAAAGACTGCTCACCATTCTGGCATTGATTCTGCCCACAGAAATATGCAGCAAGTTACAAGTGGAATTTACCCTTTGGCCTTTAGCTCCCCCTCTTCTAAAACCAAGAAGTATTGTTTGCACTGTGAGAACAGCTTTTCCACCAGCTTAAAGTGTTTGTAGCTTATTACTAAATGATCTTAAAACAGCTCCTGGAAATATGGAACTTCTTTTTTCAGGAGCACAAGAAAAAAACAAAGACAGAGAGAAACCTAAAGTTACCAGTTAAAAAAAGTGACACCACTAATATTCTTCTAGATTTTTTTTTCTTGACATTTTGTTTGGTGTTGAAATCATATTAGAATCTATGACCAGAATTATATGCATCTAAGAAGACACAGTGATTCTCAATATTCACATTCCCACTTACTCATCACTTTCTTTACTTATCTTTACTTACTTTTAAGATAAGCAAAGTTTACTTATCTTTACTTTTAAATTCTTGAAATGAAGGAAAATAAGTTGTAGGTATTTGCAGAATTTCCAAAAATAAGGTTGGTATGCTCAAATAAAAGATGTCCAGTAGTCAGGAGAGAGAGATTTGTCTTCTAAAGGAATAGAGGACATAAACTGGTATGTTACAAAAATAAGATATGCTTAAGAAAGTACAGAAAATGAAGAACATAAAAACTGCCTGAATTTTCTTTTATGCAGATAAATTTAGATAATTTTTGGATAATGCAATTATTATATTTTTTAAATACAGCCCTTATCATGTGAATGTTAGTTGTTATAGCTACTTATATCATTTTACATCCAAGAAACTAAAGACCAAAATAGAGAATTGTTGAAGTTAGTGCCGGAAGTTGAAAGAAAATAAAATACACCTTCGTGTCTCTCAAACCTTAATTTTTGGATAATGCAATTGTTATATTTTTTAAATACAGCCCTTATCATGTGAATGTTAGTTGTTATAGCTACTTATATCATTTTACATCCAAGAAACTAAAGACCAAAATAGAGAATTGTTGAAGTTAGTGCCGGAAGTTGAAAGAAAATAAAATACACCTTCGTGTCTCTCAAACCTGCCTGTTACTGCTGAATGTTCAGCTCTCCATGGTAATATTAATAAAAAGTACATGCAAATAATGTTTCATGAGGGAAAAAATGGCTAAAATACACAATGCAAGTGGGAAAAGAACTAAAGCTAGAAAGTGTTAAAATGCCAAATGTGATTTTCTTGGTTTAATCATCTCAGATTTCAGATTAAGAACTGAGATTTATTTAAGTCTCTTTTGTTGAGGCATAAGGATGGAGTTCTTGTCAGAAAATTGTTCACTTTTCTTGGCTGTAGTAACATTATAAATGCCATACAAATACTGTTTTTCTTCATAGCCTGCCAAAAAAAGTGGTAATAAAGAGTTAACTAAATATATCCACATCTCAAAACCATTTTAATTTTAATTTTAGAAAAAGATTGTAGTTAATTCACTTTTAAAGGCTGCAAACTTTCTTAATTGTAAGAAGTAAAAATGGAATTTATATATGAAAAACTGTATGGTTTGCTAAGAAAAAGAGAGAAAGAGACAGAAAGAATGTACCCACTCAAAAATGATTGGTAATCACTCTCAAATCTTTTAAGAGATGAGGGTGATATTAAGAATGAGGATGAGTGTTAGTTTAATTTTATGCTCTCTAGTTTCCATAATCTCAGAGGATGTAAAGTGAAAAGAGACTAACCATATATTACTCTCTGTTGTTTAATTTTCTGGTCTGAATTTCAGTGCTGTCTTATACGTTGTAACAAGATACAAAATGCTCCCCTTTGCAATACCAATGCTTTAATTCCAAGGGGATACAATTCCTGGAACTGGAATTATAAAAAAAAAAAATTATGAAACATTTTCCAAAGTGGTCCTTTCTCCAAGATGGCTGTAGTTTTAAAGGATTACAGATTAGGTACTCTTTTTCCTAGTTGTAGGTGACAAGGAAAGGTGAAAAGGGATGCAGAAACAAGCAAAATACAGGCATTAAAAAAATTAACTTTATTGGCATATGATTTACATGAAATAAACTTCACAATGTTTAATTGTACAGTTCAATGAGTTTTGAAAACGTTTACGGTTGGATAATCCATACCACAATCATGACATTGGAGTTTCTCATCACCTCAATAGGCTTCATTTCCATGTGCTTCCTTATTGCCAGCCTGCCACCAACTTCTGGCAACAACTGATCTGTTTTCTATCTTTGCCTTTTTTAGAATTTTATTTAAATAGAATCATAGAGTATGCAGTCTTTTGTTTCTTTTTTTTTTCGTTTAGCATACAAATTTGAAATTCATCTATATTGTCATGTATATCAGTAACTTTTTTTCTTTTTGTTGTTGAGTTGTATCCTATTGTACAGAATTCTTTACCAATTGATAAACATTGAGTTTTTTTTTCTATCAGTAATAAAGACTTTATGAACATTTGCATCCATGTCTTTGTAACAATATATAGGAATGGGATTTCTCTGTCATATAGTAAATTTATATTTAACTTCATAATAAACTGCAAAATTGTTTCTTAAAATGGCAAGAAACCATTTTGCCTTTCTTCAAGCAATGTATTAGAATTCTAATTTCTCCATATTCTCAACAAGACTTGATATCTGTTCAAATCTTTTGCTCACTTTCATTTGTTTTTAAAGTGAGATTGTTTGTCTTTCTGTCAGTGAATTTTAAGGCGTCACATATTCTTGATTTAAGTTTTCCTTTTTTTAATAGTGAATAAAAGTTTTTCATATTGGGCAAAGTCCAAGGCATCAATTTTCTTCTTTTATGGATCCAAGTTTTGGAATACTATCTAAGAAACGTTAACTGTCTTAATGTCACAAGGATTTTCTCCTCTGTTTCCTTTTGTTAGTTTTACAGATTTAGCTTTTACATTTGTAGCTCTATGATCCACTTCAGGTTAATTTTTGTGAATGGTGTGTGGTAAGGGTAACATTTTGATTATTTATTTTTATATAGAAATATCCAACTATTCCAGAACATTTTTCAAAAGACTATTTTTTCCCTTGAATTATCTTGGCATGTTTGCCAAAATGGGTTTACTATATATGTGTAACTCTATTTCTCAACTTTCTGTTCTATTCCATTGAGTTAAATATCTATCCTTTGGCCAATGCCACAGTGTCTTGATTACTTTAGCTTTAGTGTAAGTCTTGAAATAGGATAGAATTAATTCCACAACAATGTTCTTATTTTTTGAAATTGTTTTGGTCTTTGCATTTCATGTAGACTTTAGAATCAGATTATAATTTATACCACAAGTATGATTGGATTGTGATTGAGACTGCATTGACATCTATAAACCAGTTTTTCTAGGTCTTCTTTTTTTTGGCTTTTTTTTTTTTTTTTAGTTTTCAGTGCATAAGGATTGCACATTTCTTATCAAATGTAACCCTAAATATTGTATCTAATGACATTTAAAAAATTTAATTGGGTGTTACTAGTATTTAGGAATATCGTTAGTATGTTGATCTTGTTTGTATCTTATAATTTTGCTAAACTCATTTCTTTGCCGAAGAAGGAACGGAGAGGTGGGAAGATCTCAAGATCGGTTAATTCAGTATTATGCAATAAGCAAAGATCTAAATGTATAGCTCAGCTCTGCCAGCTTCATCACGGCAGTTTTTGACTGCAGATTTATTTTGTCATAGTTATAAAATGGCTGCAAAACCTCCAGGTATCATATTCCCATACAAAGACACACAAAATGCAAAGCCTAGTTGAGAAAATACTTCTTCTGATGCCATTGTATAAGAGATTCAGCAAAAACTCTCTTTCCCTGTGGCTCATCCATGCAATTTTGTATCCGCTGCAAACCCATTCTTGGACAGCCATAGTCAAGGAGATCAGATTCTCCATATAACTGGCCTTCACTAATCAAGACTCGCCCACTGTGTCTGGAGAAAAGCCTAACTCCTCTAAAGCATGTGACTACCTCAAACACACAAACTAGTTTGTTTGCTTTTTGCCCAAACAAAATCATATCCTCTTTAGAAGGAAGAATGGGGAATGACTAATGGGTAATCAGAAAGAGTTTTTCAGGCCTCTGATAATTTTAAGAATGATTTTACATGCTTTTAATCACTTGGCTACAGAAAATAATGATTTTGAACTTGACTTACATTTATGTTCTGAAATAGGGACATGAGATAGTATTCAGTTATCAGTTCATATTCAGTTATGATAGTTCTGATACTATTGATATGCTAATATGATAGTACTTAGATGACAATATAATTGATTAATATGTTAATATTCAGTTATCAGTTGATATTCAGTTATGATAGTTCTAAATCAAATCTTGATAGGCTAGTTAATGGGACAGGAAGTCAAGTACAAAACTATAGTACTTATACACAGAAGATTTTAGAAAAACCTTTACTCCTCTTTGATAAGGTATTCTATATAAGGTTTTCCATATTTATAAACTTAAGTTTAATCTTATTTGAGTGAAACAACGGCAAAGGAAAAACCTTTATTTGTGTTATTTTTGGATGCTATAAAATGGCAAAAATGAGTAAGAGTATTTTATTTGTAATCTTAAAAAAAGAAAGACATTAATGTAGCCAAAAAGGAACTGACCAACTAACACACATGAGGAGACTATAAAAAACAAAGCACAAAACTGAAAAGTTGTTCTTTGATCTCTTAAAATAGATATTTGTATGTGAGTGGTTGAGATGCAAAAAGGCCTACTTAAATTCAAACATAAATTCTAAATAAGCAGTGAATCAAGAATTTAGACAGTTCTTTCACTTATTTTCTTAATTAAAAAAGCGCAGTATTTTTGGTATATGTGATCTAGTTCATTTAATCACTTCTCTCCTAAAATATCTTATGTCCCCAAACCTTTAATATAACACTCTAGAATTAAATGTTAAAACTTTAAATTTGAAAGTTAAGAGTGTAATAGCTTTATTCACAAATTAGAGTATTTTGTGTTTAAGTGGCAAATTTTTACATTTATGTATGATAATGACTATAGAGAATTATCTTTTCTGATACCATATATATAATATGACATTTTAATATATATAGAAACTCATTGTGTGTGAGCGTGTGTGTGTGTGTATCACACTGCAGCCTCATTAAGCACCACACAGGGCATATACTCAGGCACCTAGAAAAATATCCTGAAACAATCCTGAATATTAAAATACTTCAGCTTCTTAGCGTTTGGGAGATTAGGAGTCTCTGGGAACATTCAGCCACAGGTAGCAGGGGCAAAAGCCGTGACAATAGTCTCACCAGATCTGCCCAGTGTTGTCCAAGGGTAAAGACTGGGTAAGCATGTGGACGGCATGAGTACATAAATGCATATATGCTGGTAGAGTCTTGAACCACCTCAGTGTTAACCCAGTAAACACTACATTAAACACACCCCGGAGGGAAGAAATGAGGAGCGCTGAGGCCAGGGTCTCAGGATCCAAAGGCATCCAGGGCCCTTAAAAGAACTTTGAGTGTTGGGTGGAAATTATAGGAACTAGAGACTCTATTCTCAAAAAGGGAAGGTGAGGGTTAAAGGTATTGACCAGAACTCCTGGAATTAGTGGCTTTCAAGCCCTTTCTCATACTCCTAGCCATGTACACTTTTTTTTTTATTTTTAGAGTAAAAGACATTAACTATTAAATAAAAATTCTAGGGGATGAAATTCTCCTTCTAAGAACAACTTGTGTATTATTCTTCTTCAGATTAGAGAGTTTGGAAAGTCAAGCGCCTAGTCAGTAAGAGATGAAGCCTCTAGGGATCAGATGATGAGCAGGACAGAGTTTCTCCTCTCCACCCTCCCTACCTGCACCCTGACTCTTCTCTGCAGCTTTTGAATACATTTGTCTCTTGGTATTTGTAGGGGATCAATTCCAAGAATACCTGTGAATATAAAAATCCACACTGCTCAAGTACCTTCCAGAAAGGTACTTGTAGCGTACTACAGTGAATATGGCTCCCCAGGTGGCGCAGTGGTAAAGAATCTACCTGCCAATGCAGGAAACTCATGAGATATGGGTTCGACCCCTGGGTAAAGATCACCACCCCACTCCAGTACTCTGGCCTGGAAAATCCCATAGATGGAGGAGCCTGGTGGGCTGCAGTTCATGGGGTCGCTAAGAGTCGGACATGACTGAGTGACTTCCCTTTCACTTTTTCACTTTCATGCATTGGAGAAGGAAATGGCAACCCACTCCAGTGTTCTTGCCTGGAGAATCCCAGGGGCAGGGGAGCCTGGTGGGCTGCCATCTATGGGGTCACACAGAGTCGGACATGACTGAAGTGACTTAGCAGCAGCAGAGTAGGACATGGCAACGCATTCCAGTATTCTTACTTGGAAAATACCATGGACAGAGGAGCTTGGCGGGCTACAGTCCACGAGGTTGCAAAGAGTCAGACATGACTGAGCAGCAGAATACCCAGAGACAGAGCCCACAGTGAGCACAGTCCACCCGCTTATCTGCAGTTGTCAACCAGCTGCCCTTGGATGTCATCTTTCCACTCATAGTAAGACAGATCGTGCAGAACACTACAGATGCAACTACAGCTGAGCAGCAATTCCCTTGGTTTACCCATTCCTGTCTTAGTTAACATTATGAAAATATTTTCTCCTTTCAACATCACAGTTTATTTACATCTTCACTAGTTGTTCTGACAAAAATGCAGAATGATTTTGGCAATTGCCTATTTGAAGTGATGGATGTTTTTTTGATTATCCTACTCTCTTCTTTGTGGTGGTGGTGGTGTAGTCACTAAGTCATGTCCAACTCTTGCAACCATCACCTGCCAGACTCCTTTGTCAGTGGGATTCTCCAGGCAAGGATACTGGAATGGGTTGCCATTTCCTTCCCTAGGGGATCTTCCCAACCCAGGAATTGAACCCAGGAGACCCATTTACCTCACCCCATTCATTTATTCAACCATCAAATCTAACAGAAGCAGGCTTTTAGAGTAATGGTTTTAATGTAGATGTTGGATGTGTACTGTTTTTGTTGAAATCTTGGCTCTATTACTTACTAGATCTAAATCTTTTGCAAATTACTTCACCTGTTCTCTCTTCTTTGTGGTGGTGGTGGTGTAGTCACTAAGTCATGTCCAACTCTTGCAACCATCACCTGCCAGACTCCTTTGTCAGTGGGATTCTCCAGGCAAGGATACTGGAATGGGTTGCCATTTCCTTCCCTAGGGGATCTTCCCAACCCAGGAATTGAACCCAGGAGACCCATTTACCTCACCCCATTCATTTATTCAACCATCAAATCTAACAGAAGCAGGCTTTTAGAGTAATGGTTTTAATGTAGATGTTGGATGTGTACTGTTTTTGTTGAAATCTTGGCTCTATTACTTACTAGATCTAAATCTTTTGCAAATTACTTCACCTGTCTGTTTTGCTCTCCTTTTCTTAAATATGGGGATGATAATGCATGGAAAAATCATGTAAATACAGACAATAATCTGATAATGTAAATTAGCTAAGAAGGTAGAAATGCAGGGAGGATGATGGAGAGTGTTATTAGCTTTTTCTTGATATATACCTTTTCAATACCCAAAAAGAGAATGTATTGTTTTGTAACTTAAGCAATTAATGAAGAAAAATTAAAAACAAAATTATTTAATAAAGGTCTAAATCCAACAGTCATCATTTTGAGTAGTGATGATCAGAGATATCATGCTCTCCTGATTACTGATAGTCATTATCAATCACAAGTGCTTGTTAAAACTCATTGGTACATATTGCTCATTTGTCCTTTCTTGGTTTTTCCTGTAGTCAAGAACAGCTTAGCAGTGTACAGAATCTTTGAGGTGTACCTGAAGCATTCTACTTGCTAAATATGTTGTTTATTCTCTAAGTCATATCCGACTGTTTTGTGACCTCATGAACTATAGCCTGCCAGGCTCCTCTGTCCATGGGATTTCCCAGGTAAGAATACTGGAGTCGTTGCCATTCCCTTCTCCAGGGGATCTTCCTGACTCAGGGATCTAACCTGTGTCTCCTGCATTGCAGGTGGATTCTTTACCCCTGAGTCACCAGGGAAGTCCTTCTTGCTAAACATAGTGAGAATTAAAATTCCTCCACTANCTCTGTCCATGGCATTCTCCAGGCTAGAACACTGGAGTGGGCAGCCATTCCCTCCTCCAGGGCATCTTCTAGACCCAGGAACTGAACCCACGTCTCCTGCATCTCCTGCATTGGCGGGAGGATTCTTTACCCCTGAGTCACCAGGGAAGTCCTTCTTGCTAAACATAGTGAGAATTAAAATTCCTCCACTAATTTTGGTTTCAGAGAATTCCCTGAAATATCTGATGTGCAGAAATCCTCAGAATAGAAGATATTTTTTAATGTTTTAATAATTTTGGATTCTGTCTTTAAACATATGTATCCTTGATTTTGAATAGCATATCTAACTTTGAATATTATCAGATGAAAAAGTAACATATCCACAAAGAGAAGTACAAATATTAATGACAGTTATAATAGCTCAACTGAATGAATGAAATAACATGATTACCCATAGTGAATTTTTTTCTGCCAATGTTTAACATATTTAAATGAAACTTTATTCTATTTTGACCCTTTTTATAGCTTTATTACAGAAAATGTTAGCCTATATTAAACACTTACTGGATAAATACAGGAAAACTGCTTGTCACTTATCAGTTTATCCATTGTCATCTCAATGGATGAGTGGTCTGATTTCAAAGTGACAGCTGGTGGTGTCTCTTCCTGATACATGCTAATCCAGTTTTTATTATGGAAAAACTGCCTGTGCTTTCAGACAGCGAAAGGGAGTTACTAAATGTAATCACTAAGGAGGAACCTTGGGATCGCAAACATAAAAGACTAAAATGAACAGTTTTCTCATTACAGAATGGTTTCCTGATTAAATACAGATTAAGGGTAGGGAGAAATCATTTAGAGACCTAAATAGCATTCTCCATTGTGTATATGCACACAGACTCTCAGGTACACCCATTGTCAAGTGGATGTGGCTATAGAAGTTACATGCACATAAATATAGGTGTAGCATTGCTGTATATAATGATACACACCATCATAGTATTAACTCTCTCTTAATACAGTCATTAAACAACTTAAGAATTATGAATCAATTCCCATTTTTAGGCTGAAGTTTCTTGGATTGGAAGCATAAAATAAATTATTGTCATTTAAACAAAGTTTGAATTTGTAGATAGATCACTGCTGCAGTTTCATTGTGTTACTCTAGTATAGATTGACTTGTATCAGAAAAATGGAGGAATACCGACAATCTTTATCCCACACAGGAAATGAAAAACTAAGAAAAAGCTATCAAAAAGGACTTAGTCACTAGGGCATCATAGCTGCATAACAAAGTTACCAGAAATGAGAACACTTAGTGTGTATAGAGGCATACCTTCCTCATATTCTACTTCAGAATCTTGATGCCATTTGTACTCTATAATAAACAGCTCTTTCGAATTTTAACTCCTAGCTGTCAACTGAAAAGGCCACCTAACTATTTCATTATGCTCTAATTAATAATACACTTCAATAAAAATAACTTCCTTACTCCATAATTTATCAGTGTGTTGTATATCTTGCCCACAACTTATTGCCAGAATAAAATAAATACCCTATTTGTGAGAGAATAGGGAGGTTGTTTAGTTGACAGAAGAAGAGATGGAGAGTTAGATCTAAAAGCAATGAACCTCTTTGTTCAGTCTCTATAGTTGTTGCTTCAATTAGTTTGAACTTCAAATCACAAATACAAATAACTGTGCTGGAGTTAGGTAGTTATGCCCACAGATGACTAGTTGCCAGCACAATTAGCCATCTGACCTCATTTTGAAATTACAAGTGACTCCAATTTATACATCCTTGGTAAAATTAGTGCCCACACACAATTCTGGGTGCAGAATTTGGCACAAATAGCACAAATCAAAGGTCTAGTGGAAACGTTTTTCAAAATCTAGCTATCACTGTTAACAAACTCTTTTTTAGCCAGTCTGTGAATTCAGAAAGTGCAAATAATCATACTCAGAAACACATACTGTTTCTAGAAAGTAAAATTATTTCTACTCCTGCCTGTAAGGGATGTCATAGACTGTTTGGGCTGAAATAACAAAATACCAGAGACTGGATGATTTATAAACAACAGAAATTTATTTCTTATAGTTTTGGTGACTGGGAAGTCTGAGATCAAAGTACTGGCAGATTTTGTGTCTAGTGAGGGCTCACTTTCTTGTTCATTGATGGCAATTTCTCACTGTGTCCTCACATCCTGAAGGGACTAGCTAGCTCTATGGAGCTAGCTTTCTCTTTTATATGAGCACTAATACCAATGTCTTATGACCTAATAATTTCCCAAAGGCTCCATATATTTCTACCATTATATCAAGGGTTAGGATTTCAACCTATGAATTTTGGGGTGAAGGGGGACACAAACATGTAGTTCATAGCAGAACGTGGGAGATTATTACTCAAAGTTGAAAGAAGTCATAGTCCTTGAAATGATAGCTACAGGACTCATAAATTGGGTATTTCTTTTGTATATATGATGACTTTTCATCACTCAGAACTGAGAACCTTCAGAGACCCCTATGACAATGCTCTATAATAAAAACCATTACATGCTTTTTGAATGTTGCCACTTTAACCAATCTATTAGTATAAAGAAAACTGGCAACANATAAATTGGGTATTTCTTTTGTATATATGATGACTTTTCATCACTCAGAACTGAGAACCTTCAGAGACCCCTATGACAATGCTCTATAATAAAAACCATTACATGCTTTTTGAATGTTGCCACTTTAACCAATCTATTAGTATAAAGAAAACTGGCAACAAGAATCCCTACCCGTGATGATACTGAGAGGCTTTGTTGCTATTCATAAAATGTAAATTTTTATACATAATTCTTTTAGAAATAATGGTATTTGGCATTGCTGTTATGTTTACATTCTGCAGTGGTATAAACAGAGATCAGAACTCTTAAATACTATTGTTGGAAATAGAGGAAGGAGAAAACACGTAATATGCACAAAACTATGTTCCGACTGCTCCACATTGATTCAATTTTGCTACAGTAAAAGACACCTGAAAGTTAATGATTCTATTTCAAGAATGTTGATACTTTACTCAGGATAACAATTTATAAGACAATAAAACATAAAAATAATTGCTTCCCAAATGCCCCACATTTTAATTTTTAGTTGATTTATTTTTATTGAGGTGTAGTTGGTTTACTATATTAAGTTAGTTTCAAGTATACAGCATAGTGATACAAATTTTTATAGATTATACTCCATTTATAGTTATTATAAAATATTGGCTGTATTCCCTTAGCTGTACAATGTATCCTAGTAGCATATTTATTTTATATGTAATAGTTTGTACCTCTTAGTCTTAAACAGCTATATTGCCCCCACCACTGGCAATCATTAGTTTGTTCTATATATGTGTCTGCTTTTTTTTTTTTAATATATACTTGCTAGTTTTTGTGTGTATGTGTATCTTTTTAGATTCCATCTGTAAGTCATAACATATAGTACTCAGCTTTCTCTGATTTATTTCACAAAGTTTAATATTTTTCAGGTTTATCTCTGTTGTTGCAAGTGGTACAATTTCATTCTTTTTTTTTTATATATACACATATGTCACATCTTTATCCATTCTCCTATTGATGGACTCAGATTATTTCTATATTTTGACTATTATAAATATTATTACTGTGAACACTGGGGTGCATGTATCTTTTCAAATCAGTGCTTCTATTTTCTTTGGATATATACCCAAGAATGCAATTACTGTAATGTGTGGTAGTTCTATTTCTAGTTTTTTGAGGAGCCTTCATACTGCTTTCCATACCCACTGCACCAGTTTGCATTCCCACCAACATTGGTTCCCCTTTATCCACGTCTTCACTTACATTTATTATGTATGGTCTTTTTGATGACAGCCATTCTGAAAGGTTTCAGGTGATATCTCATTGTGGTTTTAATTTTCATTTTTCTGATGATTAACAATGTTGAGCATATTTTCATGTACTTGTTGACCACCTGAATGTCTTCATTGGAAAAATGTCTACTCAGATCATCTACTAATTTATTAATTACCAAAAGCCCCATGAGTTTGTTCTAAAGTTTGTAGAATATTTTCAAAGTAATCAAATTTAGTTCAGTTCATTTGCTCAGTCATGTCCGACTGTTTGTGACCCCATGAATTGCAGCAGGCCAGGCTCCCTGTCCATCACCAACTCCCGGAGTTTACTCAAACTCATGCCCATCGAGTTGGTGATGCCATCCAGCCATCTCATCCTCTGTCGTCCCCTTCTCCTTCTGTCACCAATCCCTCCAACCATCAGGGTCTTTACCAATGAGTCAACTCTTTGCATGAGGTGGCTAAAGTATTGGAGGTTCAGCTTTAGTATCAGTCCTTCCAATGAACATCCAGGACTGATCTCCTTTAGAACGGATTGGTTGGATCTCCTTGCAGTCCAGGGACTCTCAAGAGTCTTCTCCAACACCACAGTTCAAAAGCATCAATTCTTTGGCACTCAGCTTTCTTCACAGTCCAACTCTCACATCCATACATGACCACAGGAAACACCATAGCCTTGACTAGACGGACCTTTGTTGACAAAGTAATGTCTCTGCTTTTTAATATGCTATCTAGGTTGGTCATAAGTTTCCTCCCAAGGAGTAAGTGTCTTTTAATTTCATGGCTGCAGTCATCATCTTCAGTGAATTTGGAGCCCCC
>SJYX01009310.1:277858-357882 GCA_006410675.1 Oreotragus oreotragus | reverse complement strand
TAGGTTGGTCATAACTTTTCTTCCAAGGAGTAAGCGTCTTTTAATTTCATGGCTGCAGTCACCATCTTCAGTGATTTTGGAGCCCCCCAAAATAAAGTCTGACACTGTTTCCACTGTTTCCCCATCTATTTCCCATGAAGTGATGGGACCAGATGCCATGATCTTCGTTTTCTGAATGTTGAGCTTTAAGCCAACTTTTTCGCTCTCCTCTTTCACTTTCATCAAGAGGCCTTTTAGTTCCTCTTTACTTTCTGCCATAAGGGTGCACATAGGTAAAGCTGAATATTATTGACAAATGGAAATGTTTTTCAATTAAATTGACATGGCCTCTTCCTTGCTTCCCTAAAGTTGCAGTTTTATTCTTTCAGTGTGAAAGTCATTTAAGATTAGCTGGGCATATGGCATCTTTGATATCCTATTATTCTCTTATGTTTCAACTAGGTCTGTGTTGTATATCAGTTTTCCAGGAAACAGATTCTGAGATTTATATGCAGAATGGAGAGTGGAGGAGGAAGGACTGGGCAAAGGAAAACTGAACTGCAACATAGTTGAAACAAGGTTTTGGGAGTTTTGGAACTCAGATGGCCTTTCAGAGTTGTCCAAAGTGAAATCAGAGAGGTCCAGACTTTGTATCCTCCTCTGAGCAGCCAGCCAACGAAGGGAGACTGTGCCCAGCAGCTGGTCTGTGACTAAAGGCAGGACCTGGAGAGGACTCAGATGTGAGCCATCAGTATCCAAGCCTCCCAGCAGCTGGCAGAGTGAAGGGGAATGTGAGTGGTACCCTACCGCATCCACTTGAGTGGATTCTAATATTTAAATATTAGAATTCTAATATTTAATTCTAATATAATTCTAATTCTAATTATAATTAATTTCTAATATTAATTATAATATTTAAATATTAAATGTCAAGTGTGGGACCTGTATATTCTTATACATGTTATCACTTGATAATTTTCTCTATAATCAGAATTTGAATCATTTGCTTTAGACTATATTTTAAAATGTTCTTTCCAATGTGAAACATTCTTTACTATTTAAAAAAGCCTGATATAAATCCAAAATCTGATGTGCTCTTTGGAATCACTACAAACATGACTTGAGGATACAGAACAGACTTATGCTGAGGGCTGTGGCCGTGTGGTGGAAATGGAACCCCTGCTGGTCTGAGGAAGAGCTCACTGCCTGGTAAGGCCTCTAATCTTAGGTTCTTTCAGACCAGGGATACCAAGACGCTGCGCTGGAGACACCACCACCTTTGCGTTCTCGCCTCCCCGATGTCCAAACCCCAAAAGGCTAGCACCCCAGTCAGTTAGAGTTGGCAGGTGTGATAAATCCTACTTAGCGTCTGTCTGAATCAGTTTGGATAGCAGTAACAGAATGTCATAGACTGGGTGGCTTAAACAGTAAGACGTTTATTTCTCACAGTTCTGGAGGCTGGACATGTGAGATCAGGGTGACAACATAAGGGCCCTCTTCCTGGTTTACAGATGGCTGCTTTCTTGTATATTCACATGGAGGGAAGGGTGGGGTTGGGGGAGCAAGAGAGGGGTGAGAGAGAGCACCAGTCCCAAGGGGGCTCAAAGCCCATAACCTCATCCAAACCTACCCCGTTACCCCTCAAAGGCCCCATCTTCAAACACCACCACATTGGAAACTCAGGCTTCAGTGCATGAATCTGAGGGACACACACATTCAGTGCATAGCAGCACCCCTGGTTTAAATCTTGGGCTATCTGTACACACAATTCATCTTTCTTAACCTCTTCAGCTACATCTCCTAGTTTTAGACCTCATTTGCTAATTATGCTCATATCCCCACTTTTAGAATAAGAAGACTTTGAACCCACTCCCATAGGTTCAATCCCAGGATTTGCTTAATCTGAAGGCCTACATGAACATGCAGGAAGGATCACCCCTTATCTAGGGGGATTTCTCTATCAAAGCATCTCATTGGCTACATAACTACCCATTTGAGCTGAGCTGTAAATGGGTTTAAAGCAGAACATACAAATGGCACCCCAATGGGTGCCAGATGGGGGTAGGAAGCTGAATTTTGTCTCAGCTTTTAAAAATTTGAACCAATATTCAAAAATCTGGAGATTTTGCCCACCATAAAAATCCAGATTTCCCTTCTCATTAAAATAACAACAACAGCTCAGATGATCCAGCATTGGAAGTGAGCATTTCTACATGGCAACACTTGGCTCAAAGCTGAGCATGTCACCACGGGTCCCACCACTCACTTCACATCTGCTCGCTCCTCTCACTGTGTTCCCTGCCTGCATTCTGTAGCTGATACCCATAGATGTTAGCACGGGTACTTATCATCCAGTGCAAGTTACTGACAGTAAAAAAGGACCAAAGGCATGATGCAGCCGGGACTGAGGTGAAGAAGAAAATCAAATCCAGAGTTTTCAATAACCTCTTATTTCCTGATTCAGAGAAATTGGGTTCTCCTCTTTTGTTGCGTTTACAGAACAAATGACATTTCACCTGTAGCAGACTCTGTTGTTTTTGGACAGAGACGATCCAGAATAAGTTGATGGCAACCTCTGCAACTTCATCTGTTGCTGAGGAGGAAACTCATAAGAGCTTGGGAAACTATGTGGCATGTCCCTTAACTGTTGTTTTTGGACGGAGACGATCCAGAGTAAGTTGATGGCAACCTCTGCAACTTCATCTGTTGCTGAGGAGGAAACTCATAAGAGCTTGGAAAACTATGTGGCATGTCCCTTCCTCCTGGGTTCTGGATGCCGCCAAGTGAGAGTGTAAGATACCCAATCATAGAGAAGAGTCTTTTGTTTAACACAGGAAACAACATTCCCATTTCCCCTGCCTTAAAAACTATTTCCTCCACAGAAAGGCATGCCTTTGGGAACTCATGGCAGTCTGTCCCAGGTAGACATTTCCTTATTTTAAGGCTGACAGAGGATGATGAGAACACAGAAGGCAAGGAATAAAAGANCATAGAGAAGAGTCTTTTGTTTAACAAGAGGAAACAACATTCCCATTTCCCCTGCCTTAAAAACTATTTCCTCCACAGAAAGGCATGCCTTTGGGAACTCATGGCAGTCTGTCCCAGGTAGACATTTCCTTATTTTAAGGCTGACAGAGGATGATGAGAACACAGAAGGCAAGGAATAAAAGATTAATTACCCCAGACTGATGGATGAATGGGTTCTCATGGTAAAATATGAGAATAATTACTTGGTTTACACTTAGCCCTACCAATTTTAGAAACCAGAATACCTCCATCCGTATCTTCTAGTTTAAGAATGCTTTCAAATCATCTATAATGATTTCCTGCTTAAAAAAAAAAAAAAGGTTTAAACTAAAGAAGCGTGTTTTATTGTGGTGGGGGTGTGTCTTCTTTGCACGGCTGGGAATGGAGAGGCTGATTCATTTACAGACTTCATTATTCTGAGTACTCTGTTCAGAGCTTGCTTCCATCCCACTCCCCCATCCTCCACTCCATGCCTTCCCTTGGCACATTACTTCCTATAACATATACATTTTTTAATGTAATGGGTGCATTAGTCTATTATAGCTTTTCCATAGCTAGAATGGGCCAGAGTGGTGATGAATGGTTTATCAGGAAAGCAGCTCAAGGGTAGGACTGCATAGATACTGTGACAGCACCTTAATCAGGAAATCCAGAGGACTGTTGGTGATGCGAGGGGAGAGGGAAGGGCATTTGGATCACCAGAGAATTTCTTCCCCCGGGTCTCCTGACTCAGAAACATTAAAAAATCTAATGCAGCTTTATTCTCCATCCTCCTTTAAGCCTTAAACGTCTGCCTTTTGGGCATGGACTGTAATAGACTAGGGCTTTAGGACCAGTCTCTCTGAGAAGCAGCCGGTGTTCAAGAAGGGCCCTTGACACCATTCTGACTTAATGCTAGACACATCTGCAGCTACTTGGACAAAATTGACATTGTCTGGAGTGCAAAGCAATCGCCTAGCGCAGCATTAGGGAGCATTTACTCTTGAGCCGTGCTACCAGACAGCAAATCTTGACCTTTAGGAGTTCAGAGATTAGATTTCGTTGCCGCAAGCGTTGAAGATATTGTTAGGAATTTGTTGCTATTCAAAGCAGATTTCAGGGGTTACCTATGGGTTTAATTCATCGCATCAATCATTTTTTGGAAGGTTCTTTTAAAGCCAAGATAGCTTCAAATAAAAACTAGGATTACTTTTACATTGATTGTCAGTAGTTGGTGAGGAGCAAAGGGGGAACACTCTTGAGATGCTGTTAAAGTTTTTGTATTTGTTCCTTGGCTGGCATCCGTTCTGTGGTATTGGAGAGAAAAGGCAGGTTTCTTCAATAGGCATTTGAGGCCGTTGCTGATGGAATAGGCAGCAAATGTGAGGAAGAATTTGACCACCCTCTGGGTGGAGATTTCTCAAGCCCTTTAACACATTCAGTGCACAGATCTCCCACAGGTTATCTCAAAGTGCATCGTTTAAAATGACCTGTTTAAGCCAACAGGAGTTAAATGGCTTATTTCATTGAGCTAACTCATATAGCTGCCTCGTCTCCTCCCCATCTATGTGTGGGTGTGTATCTCTGTATGCACACATGGACTGTGCTGTGTGTGTGTGTGTATGTGCATACAGGTGGCCTGTCTTACCTGGAGGTTAGTTTCCCACCTCCCTCAGCCCTCATAATGCAAGAGGTGTAGAGAAGATTTCTGAGGGTCTCTGGAAAAGGAGTACCACATAGCAGCTGGACTCAAGCCTCGTGCTTCCATTCTTTCAGATGACTTTCATCTGATTTGTATTGATTTTTATTTACCATGCAATTCCTGTTAAGCACCTTCACTCAGCTCCCAATCCATTGTCGATTAAACACCTCAAGGAGACTTGATCTTCACAGCCTCTCTTTGCCTCTCCAAATTTGCTTCTTATTTCTTAAAGAGGGAGTTTGTACTGGATAATCCTATAGCACTGGTTTTATTGCAACTAGCAGGTGATAAGGATCACTTTTTAAGGCAGAGACGATAGCAGCAAAAGAAAAAAATCTAGAGCCTAGGAAGGGAGGGGTCCAAGCATTAGGTGGGTAAAGAGCTGTCACCCTCATGGCAGGATAGTGGGGACCTGAGACATCAATGGAAACGACATGCAGGTCAGTCTGTTCAGTTAAGAAGTCAGAATAGAGGACTTCCCTAGCAGTCCAGTGGTTAAGACTTCACCTTTCGGTGCAGCGGGTGGTGGGTGGATTCGATCCCTGGTCAGAGAGCTAAGATCCCACATGCCTCACAACAAAAAGACCAAAACAGAAGCAATATTATAACAAATTTAATAAAGACTTTAAAAATGATCCTCATCAAAAAAAATTTCTTTAAAAGAAAAAGTCAGGATAAAAGAAAATTTATCTTAAACTGTCACCATTTAAAAGTCCCATTGCTGGAAAGGGGAAGCTTTATTATCAAGATAACTCATGGATCTCTGAAGCAAGTAGTTGCTTGACTCTGCTGAAGACATGAGACTCTTTTATGGCAGGTGTGTTTCAGGTGGGCCACGCACTTTGTTGTTTACATTCAACATTGTGTCGTTGTGGCCCTCTGCACAACTTTGATAGGACAATGAAAAGGAACCCAACTCTTTCCTCCTCCATTCAAGTGAAGGATGCAGTTGCCAAGCCTTTCTCTCTATCATTTGCAGAAGATTTCAGCGTGTTAGGCATAGCACTCCATGAGGGAGGCGCTGCTACCCCTGAGAGAGAGAAGAAAACCGAGGATCACAAGGTTAAATAACACAACCACCAAAGCACATGACTGGGATTTAGATTTGCTCAACCTCTTGAAAGGTTCTTGCTGGCACCACCAGACCAACTAGGGCATCCCACATGGATGAGTAAACTGAGGCACGTGCACTAAATGTCTTGAACAAGTTGTCAAGGATGACCTGAATCAATGTTTTGTTCTCAGTCCACTGGCCTTCTACTAAACCATGCTTTCACTGTTCTGTATAGATTACATGTGTATTAAGGGCCACTGTGAATTCATAATTTGCCAAGTATAAATACGTGTACATAAATGTGCATTATAAAGAGTGGTTACATTTTTCATTGGAGTACAGTTGCTTTACACTGCTGTGTTAGTTTCTACTGCACAGCAAAGTGAATCAGCCATATGTATACATACATCCCCTCTTGTTGGATTTCCTTCCCATTTAGGTCACCACAGAGCACTGAGTAGAGCTCCCTATGCTCTACAGTAGGTTCTCATTAGTTATCTATTTTATACATAGTATCAGTGGTGTATACATGTCAATCCCAGTCTCCCAATTCATCCCACCCATCTTTCCCATACGTTTGTGCTTTTTATATCTGTTTGTCTGTTTCTACTTTGCAAACAATATCATAAAGAGTCATTACTAATATGGAAATACATCCATATGTACTTTATAAAACATGGCTGCACATTTCTACCAGGCTTCAAAATCAACCTGGCATAATCATTAAGTCACCTCAGTGCAAACTGTCTGTAGACAGTGGAGTTTCAGGGCATACAGGGGGGTGATGTACTCTCAGCTAACACTGAGGTAGGGGTTGAGTTTCTTAGAATCCATGCATTAAGATGTGGTTTATTTACAAGAAGTACAGCTATGCAATTGCTCAAAGAACAATTAAAAGAGGGTAATTGGGCCAAACATTATGCTCTGGACTTGAGAAGTTAGTGAGCATGCCACTTTGGACTTGCTTGAGTTTATTTATTTAAAAAAAATCTTTTCTTGTAAATACACTTTTTTTTTTTCAAAAAATTGAACAAATATCAATAAGCAAAAAATAAAATTCACCTGTGGTTCTACCAAGTAAAGGTAACAAATGCAAACACACCAGGCTATGTCCTCTTCTGTGTAAACCTATATTGTTTATGAATGGATCATAATTTATATTCTATTTTGTAACCAGCTTATTTCATTTAAAAACATTGGGACTATCTTTTCATGTCATTAAATATTCTATTGACACATCATTTTCTCTGGCTGCATGATAGCTTATTGAATGGGAGTATCATGGCTTATGTTTAAGAACTTTCCTCATGTTTCTGTTGAAGGTCCCTGAACAACAGCCTGATAAATGGAGATCTTTAAATGCTACCCAAAACAATGTCCTCAGCCCTCTCTTCTCTTCAGCTACTATTAAATGGTAGGTGAAAGCAACAAGCCACATTGCTTCAGGTCCTAATACCATATGGGATAACATATGAGGGTGTATGGAGAACCTTGGAAATAAGCCTTGGTCTGCAGTCAGTACTTATTACCAGTAAATCCCTAGTCATGCAGTTAACAGCCCTCATGGTATACAGTGTTTATGGTTCCAGAGTGCATTTAAATGTCTGCACTGGGTGCTGAATCATTGCAATCCTCCCGGCAGAAGTGAGGAGACTGAGCCCCAAGAAGCTGCAGGGAGTGACCAAACATCACTCTACCAGTGAGCTGCAAAGCCAGATTCTGAACCTGGACTTTTAGATTCTTAGTTCACTAGAACTGTAATGTTGTGCAGCATGGAGGAAGGAAGGAGGGAAAGAAGGGAGGGAGGGAGGGAGAGAGGGAGGAAGAAAGAATGGAAGGAGGGAGAGGAAGAGGGAAGGAGAGAAGGGAAGTGGGGAGGAAAGCTTTTTAAAAAGACTATAAAAATAGGCATCTGTGGCCCTTGCTCTGTGGGGCGGGCAGGGAGGACAGGACGCAGCCCCAGTCCCTCCTGTGTGCACCTGTCTCCTTCTTTCCCACAAAGACAATGAGAAGCAGAGATGGCAGCTTTCTCAGGCACCGGCTTCAGACTCAGGTCTCAAAGCACAAAGCCGCTTGTTGCAGCGCTCTTACAGTCGCCACATGATCGACCACAGGTGTCCACAGTTCTCGCCCCTCGCCTCCCGCCTCGCCCCTCTGTCCTGTGCTCGCCCTGTAGGCGGAGGAGGAGGAGAGCACTCACAGCAGACACCTGGCTGGGTAAAACCTGAAGGGGCCGTGGGCCCGAGGAACCGGGTGGACCCGAGAGCTGTCTTCACCTGTCCGAGATGCTGGCCACCCAAGAGTCTCTAGCCCTGAGCTCCGAGGCCTGATAAGGTGACACGGTGGGTGAAAGGCAAGGGCAGTGGTGGGTCCTCACCCTTAGCAGGACTTTATTGTCCCCTTCTCCTCCTGCCTTCAATCTTTCCCAGCATCAGGGTCTTTTTCAATGAGTTGGTTCTTTGCATCAGGTGGCCAAAGTATCAGAGTTTCAGCTTCAGCATCAGTCCTTCCAATGAATATTCAGGACAGATTTCCTTTAGGATGGACTGGTTTAATCTCCTTGCTGTCCAAGGGACTTTCAAGAGTCTTCTCCAACACCATAATTCAAAAGCATCAATTCTTTCGTGCTCAAGCTTTTTCTTTCTTATATCCATACATGACTACTGGAAAAACCATAGCTTTGACTAGACAGACCTTTGCTGGCAAAGTAAAGTCTCTGCTTTTTAATATGCTAGGTTGGTCATAACTTTCCTTCCAAGGAGCAAGCATCTTTTAATTTCATCGCTGGAGTCACCATCTGTAGTGATTTTGGAGCCCCCCAAAATAAAGTCAGCCACTGTTTCCGCTGTTTCCCCGTCTATTTGCCATAAAGTGATGGGACCAGATGCCATGATCTTTGTTTTCTGAATGTTGAGTTTTAAGCCAACTTTTTCACTCTCCTCCAACTTTTTCACTTTCATCAAGAGGCTCTTTAGTTCTTCTCTTTCTGCCATAAGTGTGACGTCATCTGCATATCTGAGGTTATTGATATTTCTCCTGGCAATCTTGATTTCAAATTGTGCTTCATCCAGCCCAGCATTTCTCATGATGTACTCTGCATATAAGTTAAATAAGCAGGGGGACAATATACAGCCTTGATGTACTCATTTCCCAATTTGGAGCCAGTCTGTAGTGCTGTATAGGGCTACTGTATCCTTCTATTTCCCTACCTGTTCATTCTATTAATTTTTGAGAGTTTGATATTGAAACTCCAACTAAAAATCTTTACTTAAAAATAATTATATAGTGGAACTGTATGTAACTTTGTTCTGTATTTTCCATGTCTATAAATGTGTTATCATATTTTTATAATGTAAAAACAACAACAAAAAAAGAGTTGCCCTGGAACTCAGGGCCATAGGGTATGGTCCGCCCAGCCATGGTGGGCTATCACAACATTGTCACCAGGCTGAGGGGAAAGTCTGTCTCTCCTGGCCATGGTGTTGTAACATCCTGGATCTCTGCTGACCCAGGGTCCCTCTGCAGAGGCAGGAGGGTGGGATTGAGCACTTATTGCATCAGAGGGAGAGAAGAACAGGTGTAAATCCTTTGCAAGTCTTCATGAACTTCTACAAGGTAGTTCTGAAATAAACAAGCTCAGTCAATGACACAGAACCTACGAATGAATTAGACTTGCCCTGTTCCTTTCTGTTTCCTATGTTTGTGTGGAAGCTTTTAAGGGTATACTTTCCAGCCTTTGCTGCTGCTGCTAAGTTGCTTCAGTCGTGTCCGACTGTGTGTGACCCCATAGACGGCAGCCCACCAGGCTCCCCCGTCCCTGGGATTCTCCAGGCAAGAACACTGGAGTGGGCTGCCATTTCCTTCTCCAATGCATGAAAGTGAAAAGTGAAAGTGAAGTCGCTCAGTCTGTCCGACTGTTAGCGACCCCATCCTTAGTTAAAACAATTTGGCTTCCTTCTTCCTCTCCCCACTCTATCCTGAATAGTATTTTCCATTTAAAATTTCCATTTTTATCCTGTAATCTTTCAGTATCTTACTCTCATCTAAGCTCAGTAGTGTCAGTACAAAAAATTCCAATCTAACCCCAAGCTTGGTCTTCAACTTCCGGATCTCGCTTGGCGGAGACTGTCACAGTCTTGGGATAAGACATGGAAAAAGAAGGAAAGAGCGCAGTGTGATGACCACAATAGCTACAACCCAGGTCCCTATTCCAGAAATCCCGAGAGTGTGACGAAACAAGATTTTTCTGAAGTTTTGTAGAAAATTCCCTGGCCAGCAAAACCAGGCCTGAACTGACATGAATCTATTTATAGTTTTGTATTTATCCTACTTAGTATGAATATTCATACAGTTCATTAAAGAAATATTAATGTGTTTAATTATGAGATGCTGCTGCATACCCTGTTGGGGTGTTATGTAATTTATGGAAAATGCCTCATATTAATTTTCTAAAATTAAAAAAATTCTGAATTCTTAAACACATTGGTCTCATGGATTTCTTTTAAAGTTGTGGAACTATATTTTTTTCCAGTTTTTATGATCTTTATCTTTCATAGAGACAATTTTTCTGTAATTTTCTTGAGAGTACAAAGCAGAAGCTTTTCTAAAACTCCTTTTACTTTTGAACCTCATATACTTTCTCCCACAATACCCCGTTAGCTTTTATTTCATGTGTACTATGCTCAGCACCTTGGGTTTTTTAATTTTAAAAATCTATGTATTTTCATATATATGTATATTTAGCAGCTTTATTGAGGCATGATTTACAGATCATGGAATTCACTTGTTTTGAGTCTGCAGTTCACTGACTTCTAGTAAATTACAGATTGTGTGACCATCATCACAATCTAACTGTAAACCATTTCTACCACCTCCAAAAGAAATCTCTTGTCCATTTGTCATCAATCCCCTTTACAACCCCAGAGATAATCATGAATCTACTCTGTTTCTATTTTTGAGACCACGCTATATGGTAGCCACGGTGCACACAGTCTTCCTGGGGAAACCGAGGCTTGAATAACTGCTGCTGCTGCTACTAAGTCACTTCAGTCGTGTCCGACTCTGTGTGACCCCACAGACGGCAGTCCACCAGGCTCCCCCATCCCTGGGATTCTCCAGGCAAGAATACTGGAGTGGGTTGCCATTTCCTTCTCCAATGCATGAAAGAGAAAAGTGAAAGTGAAGTTGCTCAGTCTGTCCAACTGTTAGCGACCCCATGGACTGCAGCCCACCAGGCTACTCCGTCCATTGGATTTTCCAGGCAAGAGTACTGGGGTGGGATGCCATTGCCTTCCCCAGCTTGAATAACTAGTAAAGGATTAAGCTGGAATTTGATGCAGGTCCTCCTGACTCCAGAGTTCATGAGCTTTCCAAGGTCAGTTAGGGGAGGTCAAGAGTGCGCTCTCACTGGACAGGATCAAAGATGATGGTAGCCCAGGCATGGATGTTGGGGAGAGAGAGAGAGAGAGAGAGAGAGAGAGGAGTGACCCCAGGGGGTCGTGAACTGGATGACCTTTCAGCTCTTGAGACTTCTGTGTCTCCAAGAGTCTGAAAATCCATAAAATGCCTCCAACTAAGCCAGGGACTTACTTTAATGAATAGATAAGAATGATGTGTCATGAACAGACTAATTGCATATAAAAGGAATGCTTCTGAAGTGCACAGTGTGTTCCCTTAAGCACTTTAAACGCCCCCCAGAGATGATGTTTGCAGCCACAATTTGCATTATCAATGAAGAGGCAGTTTGCCGAGCAAAGGGGAGCATCTGCTTTGCTCTCATTCAAATCAGCACACATTCCAACATATTGATGTCCAAATTAATGAAAACTTGGATAGATTTATTCTCACAGCTTTTTAAATTTGAAATTGATACTTCTGATGTAAATGTTCTGGTGTGCAGGTATCACAGCTACATAGGATGAAATACCTTGTACTATTATTGAAGAAACATCTATTATGTGTTTATGTTTATTATTATTATTACTAGCTTCCTCTCTGTCCATTAAGAGAAATCAAAGTCCGTCAAGTTGGCTCCACCCTTGGAGGGTGATACCCCTTTCTGTTACATAGACTGTTACTTGCTCCTCACATCCTCCCCAAATTTTAGGGACCATGTCTTCTTTCTGTATCCTCAGTCCAAGCAAAACTCAGGCCTAGTAAGACTTAGGATCCAGCATTTATCCCTTGGTGTGGTATTTAGGTCACTAAAATCCCCAAAGAGAGATTTCAGGTTCCAGGGGTGGCAGTTTTGGAGTAAAACATAATTTGATCCCTGATAAAGATAGTTCAGGCCACTATCAGATAAGAGTTTTGGAACTCCCTGGGTGCTTCTGAAACTTTATTACATATTGTTAAAAGATAAACTGAAGCATATTAAAAATTTTCAATAATTTATTTGGGTAAAAATCGATTTGAATTGGGCAGTATCCAATCTAGCAGATAGATAGACTTTTATAGGCAGAAGAGAGCAGAAACAAGGAAGTTGTACAGGCAAAAAAGCAGGTTGATTATTGCAAAGTCACTTTCCTTTAGGGAATGGCAGGGGTCTGTAGACTGCCTAACAAGTGTTGATCAGGTGATTCCTGATTGACTCATTTAAGACATTTCTAGGAGAACTGAAACTATATTCATTTTTGGTTTGGTGACATGGGGCTTAACATAAGAACTCCATTTGGGGCCTATTATCTTGTTTTTGACAATCTCCCTTTTGATCAGACTCTCAGCCTAAATGAGAGATGTGATTGAAATGTAAGGCATTAGTGCTATTCCCAGCTTCTGCTCTAAACTTCTTGGTGTTTCTGCTGATGCTTTGTGTGATATTCACAGATCACAGTGTTGGGTTTATGTTCTCTAAATCAGTCATTCTTTTCATTCCTTTTCTGACATTGTAGTCTTAGGGAGATCCTTTGCTTGGTGGTTAGCACCTGTGAAGATGCACTTGAAGGTTTTGAGAGAATACAGCACAGCAGGGAGACTGCTATGATTATTATAAGCAGGGTAATTCCCATTGTCTAGAGTGCACTTTGGAGCCATGGTCCTCATGACTCAAACCAATCAGGATCAAATAAGTCAACAAAGGATTCCTGCTGAAGGAGTCATTTTCCTAAGCCAGCTGGCTTATTTAGTGATCTTCTGTATCTGAGCCTCAACTTCCCCCAAAGTGTCAATCCAAGTGCCACAAATGGTTTTGGTCAGAGCACAAATACCTCTTTGGTCGGCTAAAAGATAATCAGGGGCTACTGTGGTGCCAAGAACACCTTTCTCCAGAGAACTGAGGGAGTTTTGTTGGTCAACTATTCCTTAAGCAGCCGATTTGGCAGTATCTTCACAAGTTAAGGAGACAGTCCTAACCATAGCTTCATTTACACTAACTTCCAGCCAGGGCAGTAGAGAAGGCTTTATTTAAGGACCCAAATAGAGTTCTTATGTTGAGCCCCATGTCACCAAACTAAGACTGAATTAAAGTCATTTAGAGGTTCATTTTGAATCATGAATTCTTCCCAATAATTCCCATTGGAGTAGTAGCTCAGGATTGGAAAGGTGACTGCATCAGAGGCCAGAAAAATGGAAGATTCTGTAGACTGCACAGGTGGTTTTATTCAGGTTCCCTTTACCTTGTGTCCCTTTCTTTGTATAGAGCCTGGATGCCAGGTCTCCTGGGCTTGATACTGTTGTTATTTTAATTTGGTCTCACCTCATGAACATATGGGATCTTAGTTCACTCACCAGGTATTGAACCCGTGGCCCTTGCAGTGGAAGCACAGAGTCTTACCCACTGGTCTACTGGGGAAGTCCGGGCTTGGAATTGTTATCTAAGACAAGCAAATGGACCCACAGGCTGAGGGAGTCTGACACAAGACAGAGCTGAACTTGTTGCAGAGAAACTGAGGCATTTGAAATTAGAGGGAAGTTTGTGATGGACCAACCTATAAGGGTCACCAGCATCATGACAAATCCAGCAGTTGTTTAGAGGTTTACTCACTCTTGCAATGGCCTGAAGTAGGCAAACAATGGCCTTATCTCTCCAGGCCAGAGAGAGATAAAAACTGAACAAAAGAATCATAAAGAGCTTCATGGTATGAGAATTAGGAAAAGGATGATCAGAGAGGGACAGAGGAATGGAAAGAAGCGTCCTTGATCCAACATCTCAGGAGAAAGCAGTCTGCATCAATGTCAGTTACTTCTCTTCCTAACCAATTTGATTATGAGATCCTCTGCGTTTGCATAGGACCAGATGTCAAGTGAAGCCTTCTTCATTTGTG
The DNA here is from genome assembly GCA_006410675.1 of Oreotragus oreotragus. NCBI lineage: Eukaryota > Metazoa > Chordata > Mammalia > Artiodactyla > Bovidae > Oreotragus > Oreotragus oreotragus. The sequence goes on along the minus strand of SJYX01009310.1, from coordinate 343,880 downwards.
AAATACACACCCAAGTTTCAACACTTTGATCTTACAGCTGTGTCAGTGGTCAAGAGTACTGGATAGGGTCTTTTCCATGAATCTCACTTTTGCAAAAACGTCAAAATGAAGCAATAACTGTCTGTAAATGACAAAAGACTTTTAAACAGGCCCATGATTAAAGATTTCTTGAGAGTTCATTACAATGGAATTGATAAGGAAATTTGGTTATTTCTGTGACATAAAACGTTTTAGGATAACTGGAATTTTGACTGACCCCATCATACCTGGACATGTTAGATTTTTTTACATTTTGTACAGTTCCTAAAATATATTACTAACATGCATCCATACAAACATAACCTAAAAAGGTTTATTTGACAATGCTTCCCATGTAATGTAACATACCAAATAAACCTAATTATTAATAGTTTAATATCTCTCTTTTACAAAGTAAGAGATCGTTCTGAGATTTCCCAGGGACCCTCCAGGAAATCTCAAAGTTCAATTGAGATAAAAAAAGTCTTAGTTTAGAATTTGATTTTGAGACTATGTCAAATGTTTTGAACATTTGATTGAATAATATCACATCATTATGAAATAATAGTTATTTCACCGAAGTGATAGCAGGAGATGTTAAAGGCTAATAGGAAGGTTACATAGTTGTGAACAAAATCTAGAGCGTTAAGTATTGAGAAGACGAGATGTTCTTAAGTAATCAAAAACCTAATAAAGACAATCTCAAGTGGTGGTAAAGAACCCACCTGCCAATGCAGGAGATATAAAAGACGAGGGTACGATCCCTGATTTGGGAAGATCCCTGGAGGAGCGCATGGCGATCAATTCCAATATTCCTGCCTGAAGAATCCCATGGAGAGAGGAGCCTGGTGGGCTATAGTCCATAGGGTTGCAAAAAGTCAGACACAACTGGAACGACTTAACACAATAAAGATAAATGAAAAGTAGTAAATTATTTTGGTATGACACAACATCTTTGCTGTTCAGGCAGATTAATTAACAGGTAAAGAAAAACCTTTGGTTACAATTCTGTATTAAAAGCAGACCGATAATCTAAGAAAGCTTTGTCCTTTTAACAGAAAACCAAATTCTAATCTTGCACCAGGTTACTGTTGACATTAAAACTCATTCTTGAAAAATGTACATAAATCCATTCTAATCTTAATCAACTTGACCACACATAAAATGTCTTTCCTAAGATTCTTTCTCCACACACTTCTACAACTTTTTCATATCCATTCAGATTTTGTCCTAAGATGTTTAACTCTTTGTGAAACAAGCAATAAGCAGTCATTTTATTTTCCTTACTTATTTTTATACACAGTTGTTTCCTTGCACCCTTAATATTTCTAAATAGCCTTGATTGCCTGAATTAATTAGAATTTTTAGCCATTAGAATCCTTAATTTGTAGTGAAAACTAAGAAGTAAGCAATTGTGGACTGGGTTACACTGGCATTCTGTAGCTTGGCAAATTTATAAATGTATTTCATAATACCTAGAAGTATATTTTTCTTCATAAGTTTCCAATATGCCCCAAAATATGTTTACTAATAAATGCAAACAGTTTTAGTTCCTCTGTTAAGGGAAGCCAAAAGGAGATACACTTATATTCAGTGATTAATGTCTCAGTATTTTATCTTATTTGGAAATGATCTAGATATTTAATGATTTTCCATTATTTAACTTGTTTGGGTATAAGTTTAAGGTTGTAAGTTACCAAAAAGATTTTGGAAACTATTTTTGAATAAACGTACCATAGAGCATAATTATGGTTGAAAACTTCATTTATAAGCCTTTCTCCTACTTACATCTACTTAATTCAGTTCTTAACAATTATGTTTAGTCATGAAAATTTCATGAAGCATTAAACAGCTAACCATCATCTTAAATTATCTTTCTTGCTGACAAGTTACATAATAGATAACATGGGTTTATTTGATTTTCAGTAAACCTAGATAGAATATAAAAGTATTATTTAATGCTGATAAATCTAGGACATGTGTATTTTACTTAAACCAACAAATTTAAACTATCTTTTACTTACTAAAGAGTATCCTAGATTACATGAACTTGGAAACATTTCAGTTAGTGTCTGTTTCTCAGTGTTTATTTGATTTATATCAATGCTTGTTTTGTCTTTAAGCCAAGTAAATAGAGCTCATTGCAAATTAATTTTGGCAATACCATCAGAGGTAGAAAAAAAACACACATTACATAGACATCAACATGTAAACATACAGGCAGGTGCAAACAAAGATCTTAGAGCTTTGTTTTTACGTTTTAGCCGTGAAACATAATGCAAAACTCATGTGCGTGTGTGTATGCTCAGCTGTGTCCGACTCTTTGTGACCCCATGGACTGTAGCCCAGCAGGCTCTTCTCTGCCCATGGAATTCTCCAGGCAATACTGGAGTGGGTTGCCATTTACTTCTCCAAAGGATCTTCCTAACCCAGGGATGGAACCCACAACTCCCGCGCTGGCAGGTGGATTCCTAACCCCTGAGCCACCTGGGAAGCTCTAATGCAAAACTTACTAGTTTATGAAGAACTATTGGATCCGAGTTGTTTTTCTGGTGGACGGTATAAAGTAAGCTTAATCGCTCACATGGCTTAAACTTTTTACTAAAATTTGAGGAAGAGATTTTAGGGTTTTTCCTAGGCTAAGTTTTCAAAACAGACTTTCCTTTTGTCCTCTACTTCTGATAAGAATTACTTTGGTTTCTGGGGAAGACCAGGAAGAATATTTACATCTCAAAAGGTGCAGAGGAAGAATGCAAGTTCTATCAAGAGGGACTTTTGTTCTCTGACCCCAGGTCTTTTAAAATAACCGCAAGCCTTCTGAGATGATACAAGAGGATCTGGGATTGGTAAAAAGGATAGGTGGGCTTTGAGTTGTTTCTAGCGCCACATTTCTGTTCCTGTAAAGACCTGATTTGCAAGACAGTACAGGTGTTTGCAATTTCTTAAAAAACTTTGGTTGCTAACTTATGGTTGCCAGTGGAGAAGGACATGGGAAAGGGATAGTTAGGGAATTTGGGATTGACATGTATACACTGCTATATTTAAAATGGATAACCAACAAGGACCTACTGTATAGCACAAGGAATACTTCTCAATGTTATGTGTCAGCCTAGATGGGAAGGGAGTTTTGGAGAGAATGGATACATGTATATGTTTGGCTGAGTCTCTTTGTTGTCCAGCTGAAACTGTCACAACGTTGTTAATCTGCTATACTCCAATATAAAATAAAAAGAGGAAATTGGGTTGCAAGCTGAATGTTATCAAGGTGTCCACCCACTCATCCAACTATATCATCTTCTGTTTGCTTCTTTATATCAGAGAGAAGATCTTCAACTCAGTGGGAAATAAAAAGATTTCTATGTTCTAGATTTATAGATATGTTTCTTCGGAACGTTTTAGTAAATTCTTACACATAAAGCTTCAGAATGTTTTTATTTCCCTCTGGGTATGGTTTCATTTTAGGTTAGGGAAGAAGGTCTCAAAAAGGTTCATTTGCAGGCTCTGAATATCATCTTCCACTTCGGCCAACTTTTGACCATAGACTTAAAAAAAATTATTTTTTAAGTATATTTTCAGGTTTCAACTGGTACAAATAGTAAATATTCCCGGCAATATTAACAATCCCATGTATGAAAGAGGGGTCCCCACAAGTGGTGGGGATATACTCAGAAAGATACTATCCTTCTGAGCTGATGCTTCCCTGGTGGCTCAGCAGTAAATAATCTGCTTGCCAATGCAGGAGATGTGGGTTCCATCCCTGGTTCAGGAAGATCCCCTAGAGAAGGAAATGGCAACCCACTCCAGTATTCTTGCCTGGAAAATCCCATGGACAGAGAAGCCTGGCAAGCTGCATGCAGTCCATGGGGTCGCAGACATTTGGACACAAAAGTGCACAGAGATGGTGATTAAATCTCTGTCTACTTTGGTTTCAAAACCTCACTGAGATTTTTCTGTGTGGGATCCTCTTGCGAGTTAGTAGTAAATAATATCTTTATACAGAATTTTGTCATTTATAACAGGGCTTCCCTGATAGCTCAGGTAGTAAAGAATCCTTCTGAGCTACTGCCAAAAATAAGCAAGAGTTCCCCTGAGAACTGGCAACAGTCAGCCAGACCCCAGGTGCTCATGGATTGCAACCTACATTTCTGTCTAGCTGCATCTATCTGCAAATGGGGAGCCACCCACATTTCTGTCTTGTCATATTTTTGGGTCTCCTGACCTGACAGTTGCCAAGCCAAGTTCTCAGGGCACAGAACAAGACAAAAAAGAAGGCAGTAGCTGTCCTGAGAGAGAAAGGTACCAGTGGGTACCCTAGGCATATCCACGAGTCACAGTTGAAACACCTTGTGGTTTAGTTGTGTCCGACTCTTCTGCAACGCTGTGCACTGTAGCCTGCCAGTCTCCTTTATCCATGGGATTTCCCAGGCGAGAATACCGGATTGGGTTGCGATTTCCTTCCCCAGGGCATCTTCCCAATCCAGGGATCAAACCTGCATCTCCTACGCTGCAGGTGGATCCTTTACCTCTGAGCCACCAGGGTAGCCCTTCTTATAAAAGTTTTTCCTGCCAATCTGAATTTGGAAAGAAAGAATGTAAAATTTTACCTTCTCCTCTCTACCAGTCACTGCAGACAGTGATCTGGGACAGCTGACTCTGATAAGAATTCTCACCCTCAATGGCATCTGCCAGTTTTCCCAGGATACTGTCTGCAGATCTGGAGAGAGTGGATGTCCTAGCAGGTCTCATCCTGAAACTAGAGAGGAGGAAAATAAATTTTCCTCTACTCTTGATAGTGAAGGCTTGGTTGAGATCCCTGTTCCTTTAGGGCACCTCCTAACTAGATAAGCTTATCTAGTTTAAAAGTTCTCCACTGTGGCCCCTGTAGTTCAAGACTATCTTTGGAAAGTTCAACCTGATCGTTCAGTCTTAAAAGTTTATTCACCCAAGGCCTCATGCTGAACCCAATCCAGCTTAAGTCAGACCCAGGCTGACCCTGGACCTGGTCCAATATTCAAGTCAAACTGTCTGGCTCCAGCTGCTTTCCTGACGCAGTTTAGAAAAAGAAATGCTCAAAAGTTCATAGCACAAAAGCTGTGGATCTAGGGTCCAGGAGCGGGACTTACCCACATCTCTGGAAGCAGTGAGCCTGGGGGCTCACAGGTGCCTACGCCCGGTTGCTTGTTGCCCTTGGGGTTGGCCTGGGCTCTTCTCCAGTCCCTCTTCTGACACCAGAGCTGTTAAAAGGTAAACTGAGATATATTTTTTAAATTGAGTTTATTTAAACAAAAATTGATTCAAATAGACAGCATCCAATGTAGCAGAAAGAAAGGAGTTCTAGGGAGGTGTAGAAAATGAAAGACTTTTATAAGGGAGTGGGGACAAGGAAGTTCCCTGGAGGAAGGCATGAATACACTCCAGTATTCTGGCCTGGAGAATCCCATGGACAGAGGAGCCTGGCTGGCTATAGTCCATGGAGTCGCAAAGAGTAAGACAGGACCAAAATGACTTCAAACCTCTGTATGCGCGTCTGTCAGGCAGATTACCTAACTAGTGTTGATCAGGGAATTCTTGCTTGACTTTTTAGGATACCATTTCTGAGAGCTGAAACTGTAATTAAGTCTCAGTTTGGTGCCATAAGGCTTAGCAAATCCATTTTGGGCCTGTTGCCTTGTTTTTAACAATATTTTATAATTAACATTTGTATGTATTTTAACTCGTAAAGAGCTTTAATCCATTTTCTGTCGTTTAATCGACATGATGACCCTATGAAGACAGTATTACTGTCAGTTGTTTTTAATTAACTTTATAAATGATCAATGTTGTTAATGGTTAGTAAGTGAGACAAGGTGTATAATGGGCTTCCCCTGTGACTCAGATGGTAAAGAATCTGCCTGCAATGCAGGAGACCTGGGTTCGATCCCTGCATCAGGAAGATTCCCTGGAGAAGGGAATGGTTACCCCTCCAGGCTTCTTCCCTGGAGAATTCCATGGACAGAGAAGTCTGGCAAGCTATAGTCCGTGGGGTCACAAAGAGTCGGACACAACTGACTAACACACAGGTGTGTAATATGCTTAGTACTGAGCTTTCTGGCTTAGAGAATATAAGCGGTAAGTTAGCTATTATTGTGATTTTTAAAAAAATCTTCACCCTCACTTTTAGACACAAGGAAAATAAGGTCCAGAGCTATTAACCACACTATTGACCGGAGACCTTTGAGAACATCTTTTGTTACCAGAACGTTATTGACTGGAGACATTTCAATATTCACTTACATAACAAATTGTCAGCCACAGGAGTTAATTTCGGAAAAAAATCCCCTGGTCAGTAATGTGTTAAGGAACTTACTTGCCTGGGGTTCACATAGCTGATGAGAGTGGGCTGAGGATTGAAATGTCTCATCAATTTTTTGAGACACACCCTCTATAACAGCTTAAATAGACTGATCTTGCCCAAGGTCAAGAGTGCCCACTCTGCTGCTTACTAAACTATGCCACTGCCAATGAAATCACAGAATCAACAGCCTGAGCTTAAATCTTGGATTTCATCAAAAATTTCTCAGACCATGAAATTCTCTACCTTGTCCTGGTCTAGAGAGGTCACAACTTCCCTTCCACAAATAGCAGCAAAATGGTTTTATTTGGACTTAGAAAATTATACACTTGAGCTACTTTCCTAGGAGCATTTTTCTGCTACAGTTAATTTCTTGTAAGGTAGTGCCTGATTGGAGAGATACATTAAAATATTAACAGCCAACTGGTGATACAGGATTTTCCCGAATGTTCTCTCACATCTGTGAGCTTATTATAATTAGTTTCCTTCACTTCTCAACACAGCACCACAAGAAGTCCCTGCATGTGCATGTTTACATAAGCAAAAAAGTGCATTCAGATGCTTCCGTAGGAAGCATATTTTCATGTGAGAGCACCCATCTCGCTAGGTGGTAAGGAGTTATCTGAAGATGTACTTCGGGGTGCCTGAGCCCACATGGTTAAAAACACCAGATTATGCTTAACTTTCAATTTCCTCATTTGCAAGTGGATGATTTCAGTAATAAAATGCAGCTAAAATTGGTCTGTGACTGAATCAGTATCCTGAGAGACAAGGTAGTAATGAGCTGAAAAGGAAAGAGGTGGGGGAAAAGGATGGATCATGGGAAATGTGTTCACTCTGAAAATAAAATGGTCCACTAGAGAATCCTGTAATAGCTCTCTCCTTGGTGGTTGGAATGGGACTCTTGTTAAGGGTTTGCTTAATACTAGCCAGTGTCTTTTATTACTCTTTTAAACTAGTTTGTCTATTTTGCTAACCTTTAAAATCCCTTTGACCTCTTGCCCACTTCCCTGATCATTGGTTTTAAAGCTATACATATTTTAACATAGAATTAGTGATGATTGTTTTCCAAGAAATAATGTTAGATGAACACTACATGCTACAAAAATAGACAAGGTATTTCTTCACCAAACGCATGGTGGCAACCATTAGCTATGTCTATTACACTTCAGGGCTGCCCTAACTGAGGCCCTTCCCAGCTTATCAGGTCTGACAGGTGTATCATCTAGCCCGGAAGTTGCAAAGCAAAGGGTCAAGACTAACTCAGGATTACAAACATGATTTTTTTTTTCCTCAAACAATTTAAAAAAATTTTAATGGTTGCCAACTTTAATGTAAATCTGCAGTATTCACATAAAAAGTTTCTGACATTTTTGGAAAAATGAAAAGCTCTGTACACTGAGCACATTGCCCATAGTGACCTGAGATACCGGATATATAGCTCTGGGCTGTTCTCTCCACGTACTGGTCATATAGAAGGGGTATTCTCTCCAGGCCATTCTGGTCCCCACTTCTGTCTAATGTCTCAAAAAAGCTTGGCCCAAAGCTTGCCTTGGCTCAAAATCTAGAGATTTGAGATTATAATCCTAGAAGATTAATGAATGGCTGCCAGCTCCTCCCTTAAAGTAAACAACCAGACACCAAACATTACCATGTCTCAATATTTACTACAGGAACTCACAATGATATGTTGATATTTAGGAGTAGCTGTATGTGGTCAGCCCACATTTGGACCTGTGTGTATTTGTCTGTGGGTAGGATATACCTCCACTGTCTCCTGCCCCCAACCCTAGCAAGTCCTAGAGAGAGCAGAACACAGGCTCTGATGTGAGACAGACCTACCTTTGGATTCTGATTGTGCCCTTCACTAATCACATGATTTTGGGCAAGTCATGTACCATGTCCCAGTCCTAGGATCCTCCCCTATAAAACAAGAATGCTGTGAGTATAAAATGAACAAATGCGTCTTTGCGCAAAATTGACTCAGTTTAACACCAAACACATGTTCCCTGCTTCCATCCTCCATCTGCAGGCCAATAACTAGATTGAGTTGGCAAGCTCTTTCACTGAGTTGACAGCCAAATGGGTCACAGTGGTTGATGTAAAACCCCTAGAGCCCTCCATGTGGAACAGTGATGTGACATGGGACCCCATTTAATATAGAAAGCCGCTTCTGGAGCCCCCTGGGTATCCTGAAGGGTGGGGTGATCCCCAGTCAGCAGAAGCGCTNGTCACAGTGGTTGATGTAAAACCCCTAGAGCCCTCCATGTGGAACAGTGATGTGACATGGGACCCCATTTAATATAGAAAGCCGCTTCTGGAGCCCCCTGGGTATCCTGAAGGGTGGGGTGATCCCCAGTCAGCAGAAGCGCTCAAGGGTGCATCTTCTCTCCAAGATGGACATGTACTTTGTCAGCTTGCTGCTGAACTACAACTACTTTAAAAGAAAGGATGGAGGCTGTGAATTATGAGATCAGATTTCAGAGCAGAGCCCACAGGCGTCCATTACGTGTGAACACAGCATGAGAAATAACAATAGGGAGTGAGATATGCTAAAAGTGTTATACATGAATTTACATTCAATAAAAAACCCTCCCAGCTATAATTATCACATTTTTGCTAATATTGAGATTCTAGATGTCATACTTAATATTTGAGTAAACTAATTAAAGAATATTTTTTCCCCTAACCTTGACAAACAATCTTTTTTACTGAAAGTTCTCAAATGCTTTTTTTTGGGGGGGGGCAAAAACTGATGAATCTATATGACTAGCACTTAGGGGTAGAACCCCAGCAGCATCGCACCCTTTTGCTTTTCCTGCCCCAATTCCACCTCCCCCATTCCCAGTTCTATTTTGTGTTCTTTTGCTGAGGGCACTTTTTCAGACAGTGTTAATGCGTCTTTTTTATGTACCTACCAATAGTTCTAGGTGGAATTGCCTCTTAAGATTTCCTCTTAGACTGTGACACATTCAGACTCAAATTGTTGTGCTCAGTAGGGCCATTGTCACATTATAACAGAGAAAATGCTTCATCGTGTGTTATAGAACAAGATGGAATCTTCACTAAGGAGCTCAGGGATCAAAGCCGAGGGAAAAGATTAATTCTTATGCATCAAGTCATTATAGAGAGAGAAGGAGACATTAAGATTGCTAGAGAGGAGATTTTCTCATCTAATAGCAATACAGAGACTGTGTTGGGAGGACCGTTGGCTCTGTTCTCAGATTTGTTTTTTTACCTTTAAAGGGCTCAGATCTAGGTCATAAGCTTGTTTACACATATTTCAGGTTTTGTAAAGGACCTTCTTAAAAAAAAAGATACCACTTTCCTAGGATTTAGGTCCATCTAAAAATAAGAAAATTGTTTTTATTCCATAAAAATTCATAGTTATATTTTATTGAAAATTGAAGACAGAAAATAGAAAAGACAAAAGAATTATTTTTAAAACTGTAATGTAATCCTAATCCAGCAATTCTGGCAGTATGTTTCCTTTTCATCTTTAAAATTAAATGGTGCTACTGTTTAAGGTGCTTGCAAACATATGTCTATGATATTGTGTCATGTTTCTTTTGTTCACCTAATACTATGTTAATACTATAGGGCCTTCCTGTTGGCTCAGTGGTAAAGAATTAGCCTGCCAATGCAGAAGACCAGGGTTAAATCCCTGGATATGGAAGATGCCCTGGAGAAGGAAATGGCAACCCACTCCAGTATTCTTGCCTGGGAAATTCCATGGACAGAGGAGCCTGGTGGGCTACAGTCCATGGGGTTCCAAGAGAGTCGGACACAACTTAGTGACTGAACAACAACAACATACGTAATATGTTGTTATGTGATGTGATTATAATATATGATTATTATGTAATATACTATGTGATTTTCCACATCCTAACATAGATTCTCTAAAGCACATGTGCCCAGTTTATTAAGTTCCTCTGTTATTAGACATTTGAGTAGCTTCCTTTTCTCCCCCTACTCTAAAAATAATTATTTGCACACCAGGATTTTACTGTATTTTGATTTATATTCTTAAATTTCCCAAAGTGGAATGTCTGGATCAAAGATTATAAATATTAAGATTTTGATTCAAACTGCAAAACTGCTTTCTAAAAGAATTATACCAATGGAATGTTTTCTCACCACATCAGATGCAATTTTAGTTAATTTGTACCTTTTAAACTTTGAGATTCTCATTTTCATATTTTGCTTAAATTTTTGATAAATCACCAAGCATCATATATGGCAGCAGTATAATTGCCCTCGAGAAATAAACACTGTAACATTTAATGACAAAACATTAGTGTGACAGAGTGTTTAAGAGCAGTATAGAACGATGAAGAGGGTAGATGAGGGGGTCAAGCTGCCTGAGCTCAAAGTAGGGCTCTATCGCTTACCACTCACTAAGTGATCTTAGATCAGAATTTCTCAGCCTCGGCATTATTGAGATTTGGGCGGGTAGTTTTATGGCTGTGAGGAGTTATCCTGTGCATTGTAACACGCAATTTTTAGTAGCATCCCTGGACTCTACCACCCTCTCCCCACTGTGACAACCAAAATGTCTCCCAATACTGCCAGATGACCACTGGGGGGTCAGCGCTTCCCCCTCTTTGGCAAATCACCAAATCTGTCAGTGCTCAGTTTCTGTATATATGGGGATAAAAATAATGCTCACCTCTAGGAGTTGACAGGAAGATTAAGCAGATTTATCCCTGTCGAGCATAGAGAAGAGGGGATGCCATGTGCTAAGCACTTGGTCAGCATCTGCTATTGTCAGTGTTGAATTTTTAACCCATCCCTTACACAAAATGCTCATTCGTTTTTTAGTGTAAAAATGATTGTGTCATTTGAGAAATTTAGGAGGGTATCGGAAGCTGGTAAGACTCCTATAACCATAGCTGGGATTCCCAGGTGGCTCAGTGGTAAAGAATCCACCTGCTAATGCAGGAGAGTAGGTTCAGTTCCTGGTCAGGAAGATCCCCTGGAGGAGAGGGCATGACAACCCACTCCAGTATTCTTGCCTGGAGAATTCCATGGACAGAGAAGCCTGGTGGGCTATGGTCCATGGGGTTGCAAAGAGTCAGACACAACTTAGTGACCAAACCACAACATAACCTAGTAGCTAGGGACAACCCTATTAATGCTGAGGTATATTGTTTTTTCTTATGTACCCAAAAAAGTTACTGGAACATTATAATTGCTCAATAAATGTGTTGGGTGAATATGAAAGAGATGAGATTATACATACCACATACAAAATTTTATATCTGATTTTTCTCTCTTACCACTGCTTTGTAGCTTTTTGCCTCTGTGTTTGAAAATTCTTTGAGAAAATGTTTACTACTTGTATAATATCAACTCTATGACTGCTCTCTTATTTAATGAATCATTATATAATTTTGGGCATGTACATGATGTTTTTTATAAATAATATTTTCTTATGAAAAATTTCAAACATATATAAAAGTTGAAAGAATAGTACACATACATCCATACCTTAAATGTTTTTTAAACATTGTGTTATATTTTCTCTTTTTATTTGCGTGTGTGTGTCTGTGTGGATGTAGACATGTATATTGAGTATTTTTATTGTTTTGTGGCATCATTTAAAAGTAAATTGCAAACATCATAACATTTCACTCCTCAAGACTTTACCATGCCTCTTCCAAGAAAAAAGACATTCCTCTGCATAACCATAGGATACTGAACTTATCTGATTTTTCCCTTGTAGTTTCAACAAGTTCCTTTTAACTCGTTCCTCTAGTCTCTGGATTTCCTATAAATTGAAGTTATGTCTGAAGTCTTAATTAGATTTAAATAAACAATTTTGGCAAGGACACTTCATGAGTAACTGCAGCATCAGGAGGATATAACAGAAGGTTGTCCCATGACCACTCATGTGAAGTTTTGTTACTCAGTTCAGGTGATGACCACTAGATCCCTTTACTTAGAGGTATATTTTTCCCTTTGCAATTAGTACATTTTCTATGAGGTACTTTTTTGGACTTTCCGTGGTTCAAAGTGTCTGCCTGCAATGCGGGAGACCTGGGTTTGATCCCTGGGTCGGGAACATCCCCTGGAGAAGGAAATGGCAACCCACTCCAGTACTCTTGCTTGGAAAATTCCATGGACAGAGGAGCCTGGTGGGCTACAGTCCATGGGGTCGCAAAGAGTCGGCCAAGACTGAGTGACTTCACTCACTCACTCATGCCTTTGGTGTCATATGACTGCTCTGTTTCTCGACAACTTTTCCTTAATGGTTTTTAGCATCATTGGGGATTCTTGCCTAAACCAGTTATCTTATTGAAAGCTTCCAGAGGTGATTTTTATAATTCTCTTATTTCACCTACATTTAGTAGCTGATATTCTTCTGAACAGCAAAGTTTTCCCTCTCCAAATACAGGATAAATGCTTATTTCTTTTGTTCTAAGTACTAATTTAAAGGATGAAATAAATTGTTTCTCTTTTTATTCTCCCCCCCCTTTTTTTTTTGTATTACCATAGACTCATGGAGTTTACTTCAGTGTTGTGCAATCAATTATAGTAACTTTCTGATACTCCAGTTTTCTGTGAGGAATCCCTCCAAGGTATCTTCTGTATCTTTCAGCATCCATGTCCTTTGGTAGTTTTGGGGTTTCCTTGTTTTTGACTCATTGTGTTCCAAGCTTACCTTTATATTTTCTGCCTCAGCTCTGAAATCAGCCATTTCCCCAAGAAGCCTTGATTCCTTCTAGTCATGAATGATATAAATAATCTTTTGATGAATACCTGTGTAGGTAAGATTTTTACCAAAATTAATGAATTTGAAATTATTTTGACAAAGATTATGGACTTTTTAGTACTTTTACTTATGAAATTACTATACAGCAGTTAGTAATAACATTTCCTTTAATGATTTAGATTGTTACTCATTTAGAATATATCTCACTGCATTCATACTGACATTAATTTTTTGTATAATGAGTAGCTCTCTTTATTACAAGTAAGATTGAATGGCTCAGTTTTGTGGTTGTTTATAAGTTTTTTTTAGTTTTCTATTCAAAAAAATGTATCCTCTGACTACTGTGCTTGTTGCAAATCATTTTTGTAGAGTATTTTTGTGTGTGTGTGTTTTGACTGTCAGACTTTTTTTAAAGTTTAAAAGGTCAAATTTATTTACATATTGCTTGATTTCATCCACTTCTCTAGTGCTTAGGTATTCCTTGGACAAAGTAAGAAAAGTGGAATATTTCTATATTTTCCTCCCATTTAAAATATATAAGCAAAACTAAATTTTTAATATTTAGACTTAGTTTTCAAACCAGGTGGAATATATTTAGTGCTATAGCTTGAGGTGAGGGTCTAACTTAATCTTTTCCCCAAAAGCCAATTTTCCTCATGCTACAGAAAGGATAATTTATCACTTTCCCAGTGGTGTGTAAATGTACTGATCATATATGTAGTTTGTTGTTGTAGGTAGATAGGGATATCAATGTCAATTTTTACACTACTATTACACCTTTTAATATTGAAGTATTTTATTTTATTTTAGTTTTTGCTTGTTCATTTTTATTTTATTATTTATTATTATTTATTTATTTATTTTTATTTTTATTTTATTTTACTTTACAATACTGTATTGGTTTTGCCATACATTGACATGAATCTGCCACAGGTGTATACACGAGCTCCCAATCCTGAACCCCCCTCCCCTCTCCCACCCCATATCATCTCTCTGGATCATCCCCTTGCACCAGCCCCAAGCATCCTGTATCCTGTATCGAACATAGACTGGCACTTCGTTTCTTACATGATAGTATACATGTTTCAGTGCCATTCTCCCAAATCATCCCACCCTCGCCCTCTCCCTCAGAGTCCAAAATACATGCTAAAACGCAAGGCCCTTTTTTCTTAACTATTCAAGATGAACCTTGGAATAATTTTGTCATTTTCAGGAAAGAGTTCATTACACTTAAACAATTTCTCACTTTCCAGATGAAACTTTGTGATTTTGTGATAACACTAAAAATTGCTTTGGGATAAGGTAGCAACAATAATGTGAAAGTATATGAGGTGGGGATGGCTCTCTGAGATGCAGCATCATCAGTGGTGGGTGGGCTTGGTAGCATTTAGGTCTTAGAAGACTCTCATAGTGAAGACAGATATCCCCTTTTGTGGCTTAAAAAGATCAGAATGGTTGTCCCAGTCATAGTTTCTAATCCAAAACTTGAGACGTGATCTGATAAGTGGCATGATAGTATGAGAATAAAGGGAAATGTCATAAATTTGAGCTGTCTGGAAACCTTGAGATCTGTATAACCATTGGTCATTCAACCACTAGATTCAGATGTTACTTTGGGGGTTGTATGTTCCAATCCAAGTAGTGTTTGCTTTCCTTTTAATATAGGTTAAACAATCCAAAATATAATTTACATGGAGAAAGCCATCATGGGCTAAATCTCTGAATATGAAGCTATGCAGTAGCTCAGATCCTACAGTACAATACAGTGGTGAAAATTATGCTCTTTGGCATTCAGACGGGCATTGGTTTGAATCTTTACTCTGTCTCTTCCCAGCAGTATACCTGTGTAGAAGGGGGAGGGATAAATGAGGAGTTTGGGATTTGCAGACACAAGCTGCTGCTGCTGCTGCTAAGTCACTTCAGTCGTCTCCGACTCTGTGTGACCCCATAGACAGCAGCCCACCAGGCTCCCCCATCCCTGGGATTCTCCAGGCAAGAATACTGGAGTGGGTTGCCATTTCCTTCTCCAATGCGTGAAAGAGAAAAGTGAAAGTGAAGTCGCTCAGTCTGTCCGACTGTTAGCGACCCCATGGACTGCAGCCCACCAGGCTCCTCCGTCCATTGGATTTTCCAGGCAAGAGTACTGGGGTGGGGTGCCGACACAAGCTACTATGTATGAAACAGATAAACAGGTCCTACTCTATAGCACAGGGAACTATATTCAGTATCTTATAATAAACTGTAATAGAAAGGAATCTATGGGATTTCCCAGGCAAGAATATTAGAGGGGGCTGCCATTTCCTTCTCCAGGGGATGTTCCCAACCCAGGGATTGAAGCTGGGTCTCCTGCATTGCAGACANACAGATAAACAGGTCCTACTCTATAGCACAGGGAACTATATTCAGTATCTTATAATAAACTGTAATAGAAAGGAATCTATGGGATTTCCCAGGCAAGAATATTAGAGGGGGCTGCCATTTCCTTCTCCAGGGGATGTTCCCAACCCAGGGATTGAAGCTGGGTCTCCTGCATTGCAGACAGACGCTTTACCGTCTGAGCCACCAGGGAAGCCCCATATGTATATATACACACCAGTTTACATATATATATATATATATATATATATATATATAAAACAAAAAGTAATCTATATATAGAGGCATATATAAGGAGGAGGAGAAGGGGATGACAGTGCTCAAGATGGTTGGATGATATCACTGACTCAGTGAACATGAATTTAAGCAAGCTCCAGGAGATGGTGAAGGACAAGGAAGCCTGGCATGCAGCAGTCCATGGGAGGGCAAAGAGTCGGACACGACTGAATGACTGAACAACAGCAAAATGTACATGTACTCACACCACTTTGGGGCTTTCGTGAAGGCTCAGATGGTTAAGAATCTGCCTGTGCAATGCAGAAGACCTGGGTTTGATCCCTGGGCAGGGGAGATCTCCTGGAGAAGAGAATGGGCTACCCATTCCAGTACTCTTGCCTGAAGAATTCCTTGGACAGAGGAGCCTGGTAGGCTACAGTTCATGGGGTCACAAAGAGTCAGACACAACTGAGTGACTTTCTTTCACCCACCAGTTTTATATATATATATATATATATAAAAGTGAGTCACTTTGCTATACACGAGAAACTAACACAACAGTGTAAATCAATTATACTTCAGTTTAAGAAATAAAGTAATTCAAAAAAATATTAAATGAAATGCAGTATGTAAAGGAGTCAGCAGTGTCTGGCGTCCAATAAAAACTTAATCATATCGGCTGTATGATGCCTGCAATTAGTCCTATTGCTATTATCTTTGTGGTGGTTTTTGTTACTGTTCAACATCTAGATGACTGAGACCGCCTCAAGGACTCCAGCTGTGTTGTGTTTCCACTAATCTGTTATAGTGAGCTCAAAGAGTCTACTTTCTAGTCCTGAGAAGTGGTATGGTTTTCTGTAACAAGGAGTCACTGCTAGCTACCAGTGCCTTGATGGGAAGTAGTACAGGGCCCCAAAAGCTAAAGAATGGAAAAATGATAGCACTTCAGAGTTCTAAGACAAAAGCAATTAAAAGCAAAACTCAGAATCCCCCATCCATTCTGAGACTCTCCTGAGAAAGCATACCTTCTGAAACTAAATGTTGCTGCAGTCAAAGCATTAGCTTGCATGTTTGTCTGTAATAAGTACTGTATTTCATGCTCTTTTCTTGGCATGAAGACATACCATTTCTATCGTTTCTCTTAGAAGGAAATTAGGTCTGATTACCATCTTTATAACAGTATTCACAACAGAGGACAGCCTTTTACAAATTCAGCCTCTAATTTAAATGTGACATTATAGAACTGTCTGGGCATTTGGATAATTCCTTCAGACATCACAGTGTGGCATGTATAGGATCATTAATCGCAGCTCAATATTTTATTCATATAATGGCTGGAAGAAAGCAGGAAGAAAGACTGGGATCCAAGATGAGGAAGGAATTATTAGGAACATATTGTATGAAAATAATCATATTTCTAAATGAGCAAGGGAAGTTAAAAAAAAAAAAAAAAAAAGCGTGGCCAAGACTGTAGGATTCCTTCAAAAAAGCAAATAAAGGTTTAATTAGTAAAAAAAANATTAGGAACATATTGTATGAAAATAATCGTATTTCTAAATGAGCAAGGGAAGTTAAAAAAAAAAAGCGTGGCCAAGACTGTAGGATTCCTTCAAAAAAGCAAGTACAGGTCTAATTAGTAAAAAAAAAAAAAAAAAAAAAAGCGCCAAGGGATAATCAAGTTGTAGTTAGAGAGTTTCCTACTTCTAAATCAGGGTTAATCCTTAAACTGATTACAATAAGATGGTCTAAGTTTCTATAAGCCACTGCAGGCCTGGGGCTCTGGCAGACTCTCTTGAATCTTTCTGTTCCCTCCTTTTCCTTCCCACAGCCAACGCCTTTGTTCACATCTTAATTTTTTCTCAACTCACTTCTAATTCCTTAGCACTAGGCTCCCCATCGTCGCTTCCTCAGGCTATTTCCCTTTCTTCTTTTCTGTAAGGACTGCCTTTCTAAAACTCAAATCAAGCCCTGTTACCTCTACCTAAAATTCTTCCATGTCTTTTTATTGCTTACAGTTTGTTCACTTTTCTAGACTTATGTTATACCACAATGGAAATAACAGAAAGGGATCTTCCTGATGGTTCAGTGGTGAAGAATCTGCCTTCCAATGCAGGGGACAGAGATTCGATCCCTGCTTAGGGAACTAAGGTCATGTATGCTGTGGGGCAACTAAGCCTGCATCCACAACTAGAGAGAAGTCTATGTGCCACAGTGAGGAGCTAGTGTAGCCAAAAAAAGACAGGAAGGAAGTAGCCATGGTGAGAAGGTCTGGAAAGGATCCAAGTGGCAGGAGCTTTAAGATTCCAAGGGCAGGAAAAGGCCAGCGTAGCCTAGTGTAGTAAATGAGAAGGACAGACAGAAGAGGGCAAAGAGGTGGGCAGGGTCCGTGAAGGAGAGCGTGCACTTGATTCTAAGTGAAGTGAAACCCTATCAGACAGTGTTAAGCAGGGGAATGGCATGTAATTGATTTATGCTTTAGAAAGATCACTCTAACTGCTTTTGGAAGAAGAACCACAAGGAGCAAAAATGAGGCACGAGACAAGTTGGGAGGCTGCAGAAGGGCTCCGAGTGATAATGGTAGTGTGGACTAACAATGGAGCAGCGTGAATTGCACACGTTGACCACAATGTATTTCTCTGTTGAACCGCTGATGGCCATTTGGGTAATTTCCAGTTGAGGGCTATCGCCAGTAGTGTTCCTATGCATATTTTTAGACCTGTCATTAGGGGCACAGGCATATGCATTGAGTATATATCTAAAAGTGGCATTACTATATCACAGAATATAGCAGACACTAGCAGTAGTATTAATTGGATGACCTGTTACCTTGACACACCAGAACTTACTTACTGAAAACACATGTGTCTCTCTACTGCAGGGCGTTTGTGCGGCTGTGGTTGCAAATTGGACCCGCATGAGCCTAAAGTGTTAGAAAAGTAATGCCCTGCTGTCGCCCGGATGTGTTTCCCCAAAAGTCACATGGAGAAACTCTAGCCCGCGGTGTGATAGGATTAGGAGGGGAGATCTTTGGGAAGTAATTACACTGTAGGGGTGGAGCCCTCATAAATGAGATTAATACCTTTATAAGGCACAAGAGAGATGATTTGTCTCTCTTGGCCATGTGAAATAATATTGAGAAGGCAGCTGTTACAAGCCAGAAGGGTCCTCACAAGAATCTGGCCACAGTTGCCCCCCGATCTCAGGCTTCCAGCCTCCAAAACTGTGAAAAATAAATGTTTATTGTTTAAGCCACCCAGTCTATGGTATCTTGTTATAGAAGCCTGAACTAAGATTCCCAGAACTCAGTAGACAGACGGGAATAAAAATCCATGATCCTGTGATAGTATGGGTGGAACTTGATGGTTTTATGCTAAGTGAAGTAAGTCAGACATAGGAAGACAAATACTGTATGTTTCACTCAAATATCAAATCTTATAAATAAAAGAGTAAAGCAAGAAAGAAAACAAACTCACAGAAACAGGAATCAAGTTTGTGATTACCAGAGGGTTGGAGGGGGTGAAGAGGGTCAATCATAGAGTGATGGATGGAAACTGGACTTGTGGCAAGCACTCTGTAGTGTATAGGAATGTTGAATTGGAATTCTACATGCCTGAAACTTACATTAAAAAGCAATCCAAATTCCTCGCTCTTTATCTGGGTTGATTCCAGGCTTGTTCTATACAGTGTCTCAGAGTTCCGCAGCAGTTACTGTGGTGACTGGTAAGATCACCAGTCAGTAAGACACCCTTATTGACTTTAAGACTCCTCCACTGTATCACTTGCAAATTCCCTGTTACTATTTCTATTTCCTTCTATTACTGGCTGCCTTTTTGTTCTTAATACCTTAAAATAACTGATTTTGCTTTTGTCTAATTTTATCCAGCTTCTGTAAAGTATAGGGGCTGGTCTAGCACACATTACAGAGTCGTAAGAGCAGGCCCTCTACCCATTTTCAGCTGGCTTTTTCTGTTATGTAATTCAGTTTACTTGGGACTCTCCGGTCAGCAGCCTGGACTGGCCATGCCATATAGAATTGTCAACAGTGAATACTGGAGACAAGATAGAAATGGAAGACAAGAATTTAACAGCATANACCCATTTTCAGCTGGCTTTTTCTGTTATGTAATTCAGTTTACTTGGGACTCTCCGGTCAGCAGCCTGGATTGGCCATTCCATATAGAATTGTCAACAGTGAATACTGGAGACAAGATAGAAATGGAAGATAAGAATTTAACACGTATGGGGGTTTCCTTATAACTACCTCCAGTCGGGTAAGTCTCAGGATGACTGGGAATTTTCACACCTTTATCTCCCATATTACCGTTGTTAATCTGATGAAGGAAAAGATGTAAAAGATATCTCTTGATTGTACCAAAATATGGGTCATGAAACGTATTCTTTTTTGTAACATGTAGTTTCATTTACATTAAACAAATGTGTGGTTTCCACTTGGACTACACTATTTTTTAAAAAAAATTCTGTTACAGATCCAAGTATTTTCACCCAGAGTTTATTTTCTTTCCACTGGTCTTAAAGACTACATCTAAAACACAGAATGCTTTGTGTAAACATCTTTTCTCTTCTCTTGCTCTCCTCTTTTCTTTTCTCCTGAAATATTGGTGGGGGGAGGGGGAAGTTGGGTGATTTATTACATTTGAGTTTAAAAAATTTTGCACAAAATGGTCATATGATGAAAAGAGAATGTTAAGAACATGGGACACTTTTCTTTTTTTACTTACTGGCCTCTTAGAAAATCATTCTTGTCTTCATGATCTCCTCCTTTGGATTGTTTCCATCCATCCTGGGGGTCCATCGGGGAAAAGCTATACCTTACAACCATTCATTCATTTAACAAATGCCCCACATTGGGTCCCAGCACATGCATAGCCAAGACTTTGCCCCCCAGCCATTGACTCAAACAAATTCTGCCCAGGAACATGTTTTGTCTAAATCCATGTCTGCTGTAGTCCGTTTAGTATTTGAATTTCATTTTGAATGGTGCCTATGAGTATCACTGTGTTAGGTATTTTCTGATGGATGAAACAATCATCTAGGTTGAAATACCAATCCTCATCTTTACAAACGTAGTTTAACTCTTGCAGGCATCTCCCTTTGTGTTCATTCAACTGAGCGTCTTCCTCCCATCTATTGAGTGATGGCCCTGCTCTACACACCTGTTACAAGAAAAATGCACTATGAAATATTAAGTATCCATTTTATTTACAGGCTTCCTACTGAAATATCTCTGTGGGGGCCAGGTGATTTAGCTCACTGACGTATGACTCAGAGCCTTTGCTAGAAGTGATTAGTGGACTAGATCATGCCTTCGTTTGAGATTTCTCTCCCTAATAATTGAGACGAGTTCATTTTTATTTCCAGTTCCTGAGCAAACCAGACCTAATTTTGTCAAGGCTACTGGGTGTGTTGGCCAAAGGAGTTTAACCAGGAAGATAAAATAAATTTATACATAGACATCAGAGTTTCTAAAAACAAGGATAGAAGGAGATTAATTGGAGCTAACACACCTCCGAATGACAAAATGCAGCTGTTGTTGACATCTGCAGAGCCAGCTGTTGGTGCTCAACATCTCTTGCTATGCATGAGGAGCAATGTCTGTTCACTTCTGATGAAATAAGGGCACAGCATATGTGCTCAACAAGCACTTAAGTGTTGACTTGAGAGTAAAGGAAACATGACTTAACAAAAATGCAAGTTTTCTTTCCCTCTGAAAATAATATACAACTTAAATCTACAGTAGGGCTGAAATACATTCAAATGTGTTTGGGGGTCCTGCCTCATCGGTTCCTATTGTTTTCCCATGCTTGAAACAACTTCTCCCCTCCTTCCCACATCCCTGCCACTCTATGCTTTTGACTGTTTCACACCCACAGCTGAACACTCAGAGAGCCTGCGTTGTTTAACCCCTCATGAATTTGATCAGAGCCCCACCTATGGTGTCTAGAGTGCTTTTTCATTTACAAGGCAGTCTCAGATAGATTTTCACTTTCGACTCTCATGGCACCTTTATGAGGTTACTTGTTTTGTCATTCCATTGTGTAAACAAGGAAACTGAGAAAGTGGGTATGATAAGTTAGGTGAGTTGCCCTGGGGCCATGAGGAAGTGGCAGAGCTAGGATAAGAACCCAGATTGCCACCCCCCTACACCTGGGTATTACATTTTGCGTTTGCTCCCTGGTACATCAGTATGTTTATTTTGTTATTCCTTGTATGAAGACATAGAAGCTATGAAATAAAAATAGCATATTTTGATACTTTCTTTACTCAGTACCACCTTATCTTGGGCAGCCTTGATTTTCAATTCTTTCTAGAATTGACTGCCCTTAACATGGCGGAAGAGATAGTCGCCTAAATGAAAGGTTTTACACATCAAAAGAACCCTTCTGTTCAAAACTATCCCCCATCCAAAGCCATTGCTTGAAAGTCTTTCATTCTTTTAAAATGCACATGTCCCTGGGCAAGGTGATGCATTGATTTCACTTGATTTAAAGTGTTATTGATTCATTCAGCTGTATCCAAGCAGAGAGACTTAGGACAGCCTGTAAGGATTCAAAGCACCATAAAGGGAGGAGGAAGACAGTGAAGAAGAGTGAACAGAAGCTTTCTGGAAAGATTCCAGTTGGCAATTCTTGGGACTGAGAGTCCAGGAGCCAACACCCTGGCACATCTCCAGGCTTGGAGCTGTGAGAGCCCAGTCCCACCTCTGAGACCTGGGGGAAGGATGGGACCTGTGGCGGGAGGAGGCCTGGGCTCCCTTGGATTTCCACTCAGTGATCTCCTGGTGGCTTGCCTGTGTGTGGCCAACACACTTCACCTGGGCTGCCTTCAGCAGGGTCATAAGCACAGGTGAGCGGGCCGGAACAGGTATGGCAGGCTAAGTAGTGTCCAAGGGTGACTTTCAGAGTGTTTGGGCTGTGAAAGCCAGAGGTTGCAACCTCCTTCCATTTTGTGTTTGACAACTATGTGGGCTACTTAGAACCCAAGTGCTTGATCGGAACATTATGGTCACAGAGTATAAGAACAGAAACTTTCAGGGAAGTTCTTTTTTCTTGTGCTGGGAGAAAGGTAGTAAGGAAACAGTTTAGATGAAATTTAAATTGGGATCTGAGTCCTACCCTGTTCTTATGTGGGTCGCTGCCCTAAGGTGGAGGCAACCGGAATTCCTGGCTTTATGATTAAAGCCTAGGAATGGGATGGTTTTGTTGCCTATTTATTCTACATATGGAGTTATATATTTTATATCTTTCAGTTTTCTTTTGATTTGTGGGGATGGAGGAGGAGAGAATTCACTGACGAATCTAGTACTGTCTTGTGACATTTTCAGTTTCAGAACAGAGAAATTTAAGTCTACAGTAGTGTGTGATAGAGGCAAGTGGTTCCAAAATAAAAGGTGAGATGCTCTGGGAAATTGCCTGCCATACTTCACACTGCAAAGTGACGGTGGTTCTGGACTCTTGCATCGCTTGCACCCCTGCTTATCTGGGTGAGTTTAGTTGACCTAAATCACCAGGACTTGACTAGTCAAAGACTTGACTAGTATACTTCTGGTTTCTTTCCTCCCATGAACTTGCACAGAGCCCTAGCTGTGCTTTACTGGAGTGGACTTAGAAATTCTTATCTCTAGAGTTTACTTCCATCAGGAAGGGAGGGAAGGAGGAAGTCCCTTGGTATAAGCGGTTGCAGACACTCTAGGAACATGCAGCATGGTTGTAGAGATACAAGACCCTCCTCCCCCAAGCTGTAATTGCTTTGCTGCTAAGTTGCTTCAGTCATGTCCGACTCTGTGCAACCCCATAGATGGCAGCCCACCAGGCTCCCCCGTCCCTGGGATTCCCAAGGCAAGAACACTGGAGTGGGTTGCCATTTCCTTCTCCAATGCATGAAAATGAAAAGTGAAAGTGAAGTCTCTCAGTCGTGTCCGACTCTAAGCGACCCCACGGACTGCAGCCTACCAGGCTCCTCCGCCCGTGGGATTCTCCAGGCAAGAGCACTGGAGTGGGTTGTCATTACCCTAGCTTACTTATCTCTGATTTCCAAGTTAGAGAATGGCAAGGACTCCAAAGCAGTGACCTCAGTTTTCCAAATTTTTAGAACTGTCCTGTTTTGAAGAAAGCTGATTATAGATGGAAGGTGGTGTTGGACATAGGCAGGCCATGTTTTCTGTGCCGGTAATTAGGGTTCCTTCTCGTGGGACAGGATATCTGAAGTCAAATGTCCTGTGACTGTCCAGCAAGTATGGGCCGTATCTGTCAAAAGTGATTCAGTATATGAAAAAAAAGAGTTCTGGGTAATATCCAGCCTTCTAAATACATCGTACAGCTGTAATTCCATTTGGGGTGATAGAATTTAACATAAGAAGCAATTCATTTTAGTCTGATTTTGAGATTTTGAACACTCTCATCCAAGCCACCAGGTTCACTCCAGGAGAAGGGAAATACTGGATGATATTGAAAATCTTAAATAAGAAATGGCTATGATGTGTTGACTGTTTTCTGCTAGTTTCTGTACTAGTTTTTCATGCATATCTCTCTTAATCTTCAGAGCAACCTTATGTGGTATTTTGTTTTCTTTATCCTTTAAAAAAAGATTATGAAAGATATTGAAGTGAGTTTATAGGTGAGGAAAGTGGAATTGAAAGAATTTGTCCATAGTGTCATGGACTATTATAGTCCATGGAATTCTCTAGGCCAGAATACTGGAGTGGGTAGCCAGTTCCCTTCTCCAGGGTATCTTCCCAACCCAGGGATTGGACCCAGGTCTCCTGCATTACAGGCAGATTCTTTGCCAGCTGAGCCACCAGGGAAGCCCCATAGTTAGTACAGGGCAGTACATATCAGAATTTATCAATATCTGGGTCTGTCTCAATTGAGTCTGGACAGCTACCACTAAACTCGGCTTTCTTAATAGTTTCTAGTAAATAGGAGAGAAGAAGAAATGTATTTATTCCCCATGTATAGGATGGGACCCAAGGATAGAGAGATGGTCTCTTGTTAGAACTCAGCCAAGAATTTCATGGCAAATATTGAAACAATGAGTGTGAAATTTGCTCAGTGTTCCAACAGCAAGCGTCCCAGTGAAGTCACTGTACAAATATCTTTTTTTCCAAATTAATTGAAGGCTCTGTTGAAAGAAAGCCTCTTTGCTCCCACTGTTTCTGCTGGCAGCTCCCAGTGTGTTGGCCAAGAGGGTGGCCCGTTGAGGAAACTGCATGAGACAGAAAAAAACAGAAGGTTTCTAGGACTCTCAAGGGTGCCGACTCCTCTCAAATTAGGCAAAAGTTATTCTTGGTTTATAGCTTGGCTTCAGCATTGCCAAGTCCAAGGGCAGGTGGGCTGGGTTCCCTGGAGGCAGCTGGGTAATGACATCTTTGTTAATCTGTGTCCCTTCTGGCTATGTCCCACACCTGTTATCCTGGAGGGCATTGTGAGCAAAACAGTGGGTGAATTAATTTATCTAAGGGCTGGCAGTTATCATGGTTAATTATGCACTTGAATCAGGGGAGCCAAGTAGATTCTCCTTCAGATGGATTCCTAGATTTCTGCCTGCCTTCATTCTAGCAGAAGGAAAGAGAGGCCGGCTATAACCCTTCTCTCTCTCTCTCTCTCCTTTTCAATTTCCCCCTGTTGCTTGCTCTACACTCTTTCATTGCTCATATTTTTTATTGGATGAGATAAACTAAATTTGAAATCTCTAGTATTCTTGCCTTGGAAATCCTATGGACAGAGGAGCCTGGTAGGCTAGAGTCCATGGGGTCACAAAGCATTGGATACAAGTTAGTAACTAAATAGCAAGCAGCAATATTGGTCTCATCTTTCCATGCCGCTAAAGGGACCTTACTGCAACAGATACACATTCTAGCAGGAGATACTTGACTCCTAGAAACTTTTTTACACACTACTGGAGCACCTGTTTGGTGCTTTTACCAAAAGTGTACAAGAAGTCATCTGAAAGAATCCCTGGGTAACTCATGGGCTCAACGTGAAGATTAAATGAGCTCATACAGGCATGGATAAGAACAGTGCCCAGCACATAAGTGATGAGTCAAAGGTGAGAAAAGAGCTTCTCTGCTGGCTCAGATGGCAAAGAATCTGTCTCCAATGCAGGAAACCCAGGTTTGACCCCTGGGTCAGGAAGTTCCCCCTGAAGAAGGGAATGACTACCCACTCCAGTATAATGTCAACCACCCTATTTTCTTCATATGGTTCATAGCTCGGCTTCAGCAGCCAAGTCTGAGACACTGGCTGGGATTATAAAAGTGGAAAAGACATGAAAAAACAGTGGGAAAACCCAGCAAGAGCTTTTTCTGTATGCAAAGGGGAAACACGGTCCATATATGTCACATGTGTAACAGCCAGATGGGATCTAAAGGTAATTTTCAAGTTATCTAAGAATATAAATCACCTCAGATATGCAGATGACACCACCCTTATGGCAGAAAGTGAAGAGGAACTAAAATGCCTCTTGATGAAAGTGAAAGTGGACAGTGAAAAAGTTGGCTTAAAGCTCAACATTCAGAAAATGAAGACCATGGCATCTGGTCCCATCACTTCATGGAAAATAGATGGGGAAACAGTGGGAAAAGTGTCAGACTTTATTTTGAGGGGCTCCAAAATCACTGCAGATGGTGACTGCAGCCATGAAATTAGAAGACGCTTACTCCTTGGAAGAAAAGTTATGACCAACCTACATAGCATATTCAAAAGCAGAGACATTACTTTGCCAACAAAGGTCCATCTAGTCAAGGCTATGGTTTTTCCAGTGGTCATGTATGGATCTGAGAACTGGACTGTGAAGAAGGCTGAGCACTGAAGAATTGATGCTTTTGAACTGTGGTGTTGGAGAAGACTCTTGAGAGTCCCTTGGACTGCAAGGAGATCCAACCAGTCCATTCTGAAGGAGATCAGCCCTGGGATTTCTTTGGAAGGAATGATNACTGTGAAGAAGGCTGAGCACTGAAGAATTGATGCTTTTGAACTGTGGTGTTGGAGAAGACTCTTGAGAGTCCCTTGGACTGCAAGGAGATCCAACCAGTCCATTCTGAAGGAGATCAGCCCTGGGATGTCTTTGGAAGGAATGATGCTAAAGCTGAAACTCCAGTACTTTGGCCACCTCATGCGAAGTGTTAACTCATTGGAAAAGACTCTGATGCTGGGAGGGATTGGGGGCAGGAGGAGAAGGGGACGACAGAGGATGCGATGGCTGGATGGCATCACTGACTCGATGGACATGAGTCTGAGTGAACTCCGGGAGATGGTGATGGACAGGGAGGCCTGGCGTGCTGCGATTCATGGGGTCGCAAAGAGTCCGACATGACTGAGCAACTGAACTGAAGCAGTTTTGTAATTTCACTGGTTAAAGTCAATAGTAGTGACTCCTGATACCAACTTTTTAAAATGTATTTTTAATACTAAATATTTTAAGTTGTATAAACATATGTTGAGTATGCAATTCACCTTGTATTCACGTACTGTTGTTTAAAGGGGATTGCACAGACTGGTAGTGTTCCGCCAGCCCACTCATCGCAGCAGTAATCCTTGTGGGGTCTTTCCATACATTCAGCACTGCTCCTCCCATGCCATCCATTTCATTTCTCAAGATCCACACCCGTCCCCTGAGGCTATCAGGAGACAGCTTTCTGCTCTAAATGAACTTCCTTTCCTCTCTCCCTTTTTCCTTCTTTTTCTCACTCTCTCTCATTCTTTCTTCTTATGATTAAGAGCCCCATCTAATGAACAAGGACCTCAAATAAGAATCACCTTAGAAACAGGATAGTACATTTTGTCAAGCAAGACTAGCCAGGACAATCTGGAAAACAAGATTTCCCTAAATTAGTGACAAGAAAACTTTGAGATACTGGACCGATTGAGACATTTGCACTCTGCTGTCCTTTCTTTACAAAGTGGCAGAAGTTCCCCTAGCGTGGGTCTCTCATGGGGTGCCCTTTGGACAACTAGGAAAGTTATTGTCTGAAATTAAGGGCAGGAGAAGTTAGTTTGAAATTAACATGAGGAAAGTTCTGGCGACAGATGGTGGTGGAACAGGTTGTGCCTGAGTTGAGCATGTCTCTCTGACTTCCTTCACTCTACTGTGAGATTACACAGGACTCCAGTTCTGCCTGGATTTAGAAATTCTTTTCTCCAGCATTTATATCTAGCAGGATGACTTGATATAATAGTTTAATAAGAAAGTGTTTAAAGGGAGACTTTCCTTCCTTCAGCATCTTTTGAGTACCATGGGCCAACAGGTGTTGGGAGCAGCCTACGGCCCTAATAAGGGGATTTTCCTGAGAGGTAAACACAAGTAAAGAGAAGGCTGCAACCCCATCTGCTTGTCTGACCCAACCCTGCTTGTACCCTGTGTGTATGTGACCACATTTCTTACCTGTGACTTCACAAGGACATCCACCCAACCCTGATGCTTGCTCCTAACAACCTGATCCATCTTCCTGAGCTTCACGTACCCATACAGTGTTTTGATGATAGAATAAGCTAACCTATGAGATGAAAAGTGTTTTGTAACTTGGGAGGAGGCCTCTGTGTCCAGGGAAGCATGTTCTATTGCGTGAGTGATGGTGTCCCCAGTGTGGGAAATGGAGGTTATGATCATGATAATGCAAGGCATCTGAGCTCATTTCAGCTTCACCAGTTCATATATTTTAGGTGAAAGTGATAGATGGATAACTATTTGCATGTATGGGCAGAGTCTGTGCAAGTGCCAGAAAAGGGAGGTTTGGATGTGGAAAATAAAATGTGCCCAGTCTCCCGGCCACTCCATCACATTAGGTCAAACCTGTAAAAACCAGCTACAGTGCTTGTAAGGAGTGGTATTTGCTTCTTTCTGTTCTTATATATTTCAAATGGAAGTCTGAGTTTTTAGAAAGACGTGTCTATATCTGCAGTTCTTCCTATCACTTATTGAGAACAGCTTGGTGAGGAGAAGGCTGGCACCAAAACACGAGACTTCTGCCCTGACACCTCTGGCCCCGAGGTCTCCTTCTACATGGGCACCTCATGCCAAGGCATGCATGGCAGGAGAGTGTTACAGGAAGGAGGAGCCCCTCTAGGGCCCGAGAGTGGGCTTTTGTCTAATACTTGAAAACTAATTTACCGGGGAGACACCCACGCTGACAAAGCAAGAGACTTTATTGGGAAGGGGCACCCGGGCAGAGAGCAGGAGGGTGAGGGTAAGGAGATTGCTCTGCCACCTGGCTCCCAGTCTCTGGTTTAATGGCTATGAAATAAATTAGTTACTGGGTGGTCTCTGGCCAGTTATTCTGCCTCAGGGTCCTCCTTGATGACATGTGCACCACTCAGCCAAGATGGATTCCAATATTCTGAAAAGCTGGTAAGACATATGGATTGGCATCTCCTCTTTCCTTTTGACCTTTCCCAAATTCTTTTGGTTGGTGGTAGCTTGTTAGTTCCAAGTTTCTTACCGGAACCTCCTGTTGTATGATAACTCATGCAAGTGGTCACTATCTTGCCTGATCAGGGTGGGCAGTTTCAGTCAGTGTTTCCCCTAACAAAAGGACCGGTGGGGTCATGGCTTAGAGATGTGTTCAGTTCAGTTCAATTGCTCAGTCGTGTCTGATTCTTTGTGACCCCATGGAGTGCAGCACACCAGGCTTCCCTGTACGTCAGCAACTCCCGCAGTTTACTCAAACTCATGTCCATCAAGTCGGTGATGCCATCCAACCATCTCATCCTCTGTTGTCCCCTTCTCTTCCCACCTTCAATCTTTCCCAGCATCAGGGTCTTTTCAAATGAGTTCGTTCTTCCCATCAGGTGGCCAAAGTATTGGAGTTTCAGCTTCAACATCAGTCCTTCCAATGAATATTCAGGACTGACTTCCTTTAGGATGGACTGGTTGGATCTCCTTCTGTCCAAGGGACTCTCAAAAGTCTTCTCGAACACCACAGTTCAAAAGCATCAATTCTTCAGTGCTCAGCTTTCTTCACAGTCCATCTCTCACATCCATACATGACCACTGGAAAAACCACAGCTTTGACTAAATGGACCTTTGTTGGCAAAGTAATGTCTCTGCTTTTGAATATGCTATCTAGGTTGTTCATAACTTTTCTTCCAAGGAGTAAGTGTCTTTTAATTTCATGGTTGCAGTCACCATCTGCAGTAATTTTGAAGCCCCCAAAATAAAATCTGTCACTGTTTCCACTGTTTCCCCATCTATTTCCCATGAAGTGATGGGACCAGATGCCATGATCTTAGTTTTCTGAATCTTGAGCTTTAAGCCAACTTTTTCACTCTCCTCTTTCACTTTCATCAAGAGGTTCTTTAGTTCTTCACTTTCTGCCATTGGGTGGTGTCATCTGCATATCTGAGGTTATTGATATTTCTCCTGGCAATCTTGATTCTAGTTTGTGCTTCATCCAGCCCAGCATATCTCATGATGTACTCTGCATGTAAGTTAAATAAGCAGGGTGACAATATATAGCCTTGATGTACTCCTTTCCTGATTTGGAACCAGTCTGTTGTCCTATGTCCAGTTCTAACTGTTGCTTCCTAACCTGCATACAGATTTCTCAGGAGGCAGGTCAGGTGGTCTGGTATTCCACCTGTTTAAGAATTTTCCACAGTTTGTGGTGATCCATACAGTCAAAGGCTTTGGAATAGTCAAAGTTGAAGTTTTTCTAAAACTCTCTTGCTTTTTCGATGATCCAATGGATGTTGGCAATTTGATCTCTGGTTCCTCTGCCTTTTCTAAGTCCAGCTTGAACATCTGGAAGGTCATGGTTCAGGTACTGTTGAAGCCTGGCTTGGAGAATTTTGAGCATTGCTTTGCTAGTGTGTGAGATGAGTGCAATTGTGTGGTAGTTTGAGCATTCTTTGGCCCTGCCTTTCTTTGAGGTTGGAATGAAAACTGACCTTTGAGATTGGAATGAAAACTCACCTTTGAGATTGGAATGAAAACTGACCTTTTCCAGTCTAGTGGCCACTGCTGAGTTTTCCAAATTTGCTGGTATATTGAGTGCAGCACTTTCACAGCATCCTCTTTTAGGGTTTGAAATAGCTAATTTGGAGACGTGTTAGCTCCACCAGAAGTTATTGAGTACCCACTGCACCCCAGCCATAGTGCTTATTGCTGAAGATGCCAAGAGGAAACTCTGAGGCCAGACGTGAGGAGACAAGGCACCTAGTCTGATTGTTTCAAAACAAGATAGAATGCTCTGTGCAAATATGTGTACACAAGATCCTTCTTGGGAGGTAGTTTCCGAGAAAGGTGACACCTGAACTGAGTCTTAAAAGATTAAGGAGGCTGGGGGAGTCCTGGCTGAAAGGAGGAGAAGATCAGTTTAGTTGGAGACCTGAGGTGAACAAAGACACTGAGGAAGGAAACATGGAGGGGGGGCAGCCGGAGGAGCCCCTACCTGGAGCTCGCTATTTCTGCTACTTAAGTTCAAAGCCTGGGGAGTTTGGAGAGAGATAACGTGAGCTGCCTAGAAATGGTAGGAGGGAAGATGCCAAGTCCAGGGACTTGCAGCCAAAGCAAGGACCATCAGGTTGTGAAGATCTAGATAAGCAGGCTCTAGAGTCCAGTGAGCAGAAGCTTATATGGGTGTCAGCATAGGTAATGTTGGTTCTGGAGCAGGAGCAACTGCTTTTTTCTCAATATCCTCTTCCCATTGTTTTATTTTTCTCTTCCTATTGTTTTATTTATTTATTTGGTCATGCCCCATGGCTTGCAGGATTTTAGTTCCCCAACCAGGGATCAAACCCAAGCCACCAGCTGCTGAAGCACAGAGTCCCAACCGTTGGATGCCAAAAAGTCCCTCTGTGTCCTTTTTATGTTACATGTAAAGTGGGATACAGACAGGAAGCCAAAGGGTGTATGCTGTTCCAGGTTACTGCAGAGCCAGAGACTGGCTAACCCAACTGCCACCTGCTTGATGTGTGCTCAGAAACACTGCCCTTGAATGTGTCTAAGCCCCTTTCAACCTTGCAGGTATAACAACCTGATGGGAGATGTACATCTTTTGTTACCCAATCATTATTGACCATAGATGTTTCAGTATTCACTTACATAACAAATCACCAACCACAGGCATTATTAGTTTGTTCAAAAATCCTCTGGTCAATAATGTGTAATACAAATTTTGTGTTTACTGAGGGAACCCAGTAAAATTGTGATGAATGAGAATCTTTAAAGATAATATTTTTCTCCAGACAAAAATAGATATATGATTATTCTTTGAAAGTTTAGATTATGTAGACAAGTTTTAGAAATATTTAGTTGTGTTATCAAATGCTAATAATTATTAATATTTTATATATTACATAGATTTTTATGTTCTGTGTTTAAACTTACTATTATAGGGTGAATGTTTTCCACACAGAGAAGGTGGGCATGCTAGTTATCAATTACCTCTAAGCTTTGAATCCACCTTTCATTGCCCTGCTTGGTGACAGTGGAGCTGAACCCTGTGGACGTTTCTCCTTTGCCTTGGGCTGGTATTAGACTTTGTTATGGACTATACTGAAGGGCCAGTTTAGGGCCAAACAGGAGGAATGCATTTCCCTTCCTCTTCTTGGCCTTGGGTCTGGCAGGTCAGTGTGGAGGGAGGCTGGTGGTACTCACCTCTGTACCCCGGGTAGACCAACTCTGCCAGCCTGAACTTTTAGCACATTTTCCCAGTACTCAGGAACCATTCCTATGCACCAGCTCCCATCCACAGCCTCTGAAAGGTTTCTTCACCACCTGGCAGGCAGCTCCTATGGACCACTTTTGGCCCACACCCTTCAGTAAGGATCCTTGACAATGTCAGGATGATTCTTATCCTTGAAGGGGGCAAGTTCTTCATCCCTTTTTCTTACTGCTTTCTGTATATGCTTCTTCTGAATTCCTTAGAGTTCTCTTTTACCGCCTTTAGGTAATCAGCTACCTTTTTAATTGTTAAACATCTTTATACTAAATGTTTCATATTCGAGTTACTGCCTTTGTTTCTACTTCCTGACTGGACCTCAACTGATTGAGAAGAGGAGAAGAGATGTCATAAGTAATTTCAGAGAAAAGACCTATTCCTTCCTTTGTGCCTCCAAAAGTATCACACACACACACACACACCCCACCCCCAACCAAAGGCCACTGAGAATCACTAGTTTCATATATTCTCTTTGTTGTAACCCAAGTTTTCCAGAAAGCAAACCTGAAGCAAGTCTTATGTGTATACTTTAGTTGTGGATACAATCACAGGAACCAGGAGGAAAGGACAGACTGATTAAAGCCAGGAAGAAGGGGAGGAGAGAAACCCTTCCTGTCATGGCATAAACTGCTCCATGCCTCTGCCGACTCCAGGTGTATATGAGGGGCTTGATCTGCATGTAAGTTATTCCCTGTGCAAATACGTCTTCTCAGTGTTGCAGCATCAGTGCACCTCAGACTTTTTCTTAGAGGAAATTATTTGAAATATATGTGTTATGTCAAAGTATAGGAGATGAGAATCTTTAACCAGAATTCTACTGGAAGTTTCAGATAACCGGAATTCCTTATTTCCTGAGCATTCTGGTGAACAGAAACTTTTTGTTTACTCTGTTTTCTCCAGTCAGATATCCCTTTTGTAAGACAGAGGTGCCATTTATTTAACACCATGGTTTTGTGTGTGGTGGAAGGGGCAGCATGAGATGAGGTGGAACCACCAAAGGATCTACATTCAAACAGAATTCTTTGTGAATTGACATGCATTTAGGCATAAAATTTCAGGCTGCTTTATTTTTCCGTTACAAAGGTGGAAACTTTACCTTCAAATTCTAAAGGTTCTTCTGAATCATTTTTTTTTAATGGAAAAATAATTGCTTTACAAGGTTGGTTTCTGCTGTACTCAATCACTTTTGACCACCCATGCAAACCATGGGGCCCCCACTGAGCACCCCAACTTCACTGAGTGAAGTAATGAGAAGAGAGTAGTCAGGAGGAAACACAGCACTGTCATCCTATAGAAACTGCACATACTTGGCATTTGTTAAAAGCTGAACTGGCCAGGGTTTGTCATCTTCCCCGAGAGACGAGACCAGACCGGGGTGGGAAATAAAACCAGGAAGTCGGAGCCAGATGGAACCAAGAGTGAGGGGCAAGGGGAGAAAAGGGGAGAGCCAGGCAGGAGGCCTGGGACTTGGTGAAGAATGAAGCCAGATGCTCCAAACTCCATCCTACAAGTTTTGACAACCATTGTGGGCTAAAGACCCTGAATTAAGGGCTCAGGTCAGTCAGATAATCAACCTTAAACAATGCTCATGTCTTTTACCCATCAACTCTCCCCTCACCTTGGAGTCCAGACGTCCTGCCAGAGGTCTCCCTCAGCCTTTAAGAGAAAATCAAACTGCTGTTTGTAGAGTATCAATGTCTGCAGCTATTCCCCAAAACATCACCTGAAATTTCTTTCTCTGTATAAACTATGCTGCAAAAGGTAAAAGGAGTGTGTATCATGACTTGGGTAATTCTACTGATTCTTAAACTCTGCTGGGGCAGCACAGCACACATGGAGGAACCTTTAATCTAGAGTCCTTTGTGTGCAGGTGCTTGTAGGTCGAGAGTGTATGACCCCCTGATGCAGATCTTATTAGCCTTCATTCTCTTATCACAGACACACTAGCCTCCACTTTTCCTGCCCAATTTTGAACCCAGATTGTTGCCTCTAGTGTTTAGTTCGAACTCAGCTATTTACCTGGCTGGCCCATGTCTTTAGTCCAGGGTCTTTCACCCACCTGGGTCCCAGAAAGGTAAGAAGTTCAGGCATTCTAGCTTTAGTCCCCACACAGGGTCTTCCTTTTCCCTAGTGTTTGAATGAAGGAACCCAGCACAAGGTTAGGTGCTGGGGGAGAGGGAAGCAATGGCAAGTATGATCCTGGCTCTTGCATCCCTTTGGAAATGTATTGAAAGCTATAGACTATCTCTCAGGAAAAAAAAAAAAAGCCCATCCACACAGAATTTTGTATTTAGTTCTTAAAACTCATGACCTCGCTTTTGGAAACCTATCTCTGGACCCTGGTTCCAGCTACATCTCCTACTTGAATAAGACAAATGAGAAACAGCACAAGACAATGTTATGATCAGGAGTTAAACTGAATGGCATATGTATGGCTATGTATAAACTGACAGTGAATGCAGTAAGAACTTCTGAGAAAGTGAGAAACACTGAAGCTATCCCTAAAAGTATGATCCAGGAGTTGTGTGATTCACATGGGCATTTCCCAGAGTCTTGAAACCCCAAGAAATGGAAGAAATTACTCTCTCGGTACTTATCTCCTGTCTGAACTAACTGAAATCAAGGGATGGTCATATTTCACTCTTGAGCATTGATTAAGCTTCTTCCATTTCCTGTACAATCTTTGGCCAAGAACCAGAGATAGTGAAATGTAAGATAAACTGTGACTTTCTAAGATACTGTAACTAAAGTAAATTTGATTATAGAAGTCAATGACTTTTCTGTGCTGGGTCTTCATTGCTTTGCATAAGCTTTCTCTAGTTGCGATGACTGGGAGAAGGCAATGGCACCCCACTTCAGTACCCTTGCCTGGAAAATCCCATGGATGGAGGAGCCTGGTAGGCTGCAGTCCATGGGGTCACTAAGAGTTGGACACGACTAAGCGACTTCACTTTCACTTTTCACTTTCATGCATTGGAGAAGGAAATGGCAACCCACTCCAATGTTCTTGCCTGGAGAATCCCAGGGACGGGGGAACCTGGTGGGCTGCCGTCTCTGGGGTCGCACAGAGTCGGACACGACTGGAGCGACTTAGCTGCAGCAGCAGCAGTCATGACGAGTAGGGCCTGCTCTCTAGCTGCGGTGTGGAGGCTTCGCATTGCGGTGCCTTGTCTTGTTGCGAGCATGGGCTCTAGGGTTTCAGTAGCTGGGAGGCATGGGGTTCGGTCAGCACCGGAAGGGAGGAGTGAAAGAAGAATGTTCAGCAAGTTCAGCCACCCCATGAGGAGCAGCCTGACCCTACAGACTTTGGGTCCGTAGAGAGAATTTCTAACATATTGTGTGCCTCAGGCTTGCAGGTGGGCCTTTGAAATCATTGCTTAGGTTTGGCAACCGTGTGGTGCCTCTGGGCAAGCATTTATTGATGTATCCATTAGAAAGTGCCCTGATTTGCTTGCTAAGTTTCTGTTTCATTTGCATCTTAATGTCCTATCATTAGGATATAAGTACAGGCAAAGGGAATTGAGTAATTCAGAAATTCCCTCCAGGGATCTGGTAAGTTGAGACTGCGAATTTAGAAGGCTGCAGCCTAGAAAAATGGATCTTTGAGCTTGAGAAGTGTTTTGAAATGGACCCACCATCTGATCTGAAGGGTCAAAAGGCAGGAATATGTCATTAGCAGCCTTATTTTATGTCTGAAGTTGGTGCTCACCAAGGTCACTTTTTAGAGTCTCTAGGAAGCCCCTGGTGTTTTGATTTGGGGTTTTTACTGCTTGTATTTTGGGCCAAAAGAGGTTTGTAGGCAAGGCCACAGCCATTGCCTCCTGGAAAATGCAGCTTTGTTTCCGAAATTTTTATCTGTGATTTGCACATTGTAGAGGTAGAATCATATAAGGAAAACCATGGGAGCCAAACAGCTTTTATTTTATTTTATTTTTTGTGTGTGTATGTGTAATAAAGTTTTATTAAAGTATAAAGGAGATAGAGAAAGCTTCTGACATAGGCATCAGAAGGGGGCAGAATCCTTCACTAAGTTATATGACCTCTCAGAATCTCAGTGAGCTCTTAACTGGAAAATGGGCATAATAGTTAATTTGAAAAATTGTTGTGAGCCTAAATGAGGTAACATACTTCAAGTGCCTAACACAATATCTGAGTCAGCGGGTACCAAAAACATAACTGTTCTTACATGTCTGTGAGTGATTTATGTTGTTTTTAAACATCTCTCGCTCCCAAATAAAGCTCTCTGCGGATCAAATGCAGAGTTTCTAGCCCTGCCAAGATGCATTTGTCTCTGGCTCACTTTCTAAAATGGAATTTGACCACCTAGAATGACTGCTTTGTCTCAGTGGGCAAGTAGTAGTGTTAATCACTCAGTCGTGTCTGACTCTGTGACCCCATGGACTGTAGCGCACCAGGCTCCTCTGTCCATGGGATTCTGCAGGCAACATTCTGGAGTGGATTACCATTCCCTTCTCCAGAGGATCTTCCTGACCCAGGGATAGAACCCAGGTCTCTTGCATCACAGGCAGATTCTTTACCACTGAGCCATCAGGGAAGTCTTAAATCACCTAAGTCTGTTCAGCGAAGAATTGGATCCATCCCTCCTCCTCCTCCCTCTCACCAGAGCTGAGCGACCCAGCTGTGTGTACATCACGTGAGGGCTGAACACCCACTAGAGACCATCTAGTCCAGCCCTCATGGTTTCAAGATGAAGAAATCAAGATTGAGAGGATGAAGGGGTATGAGCTAAGACTCATAGCCACTTAGATGAAGAATTAGGAGAACTAATCCCTCCTGTTTTTTATGATATGTCATCATTTTCAGAGTACTTTTGTACTGTTCTATTTGATACTCACTACAACTTTGAAAAGAAGACAAGAGAACGTATTACCATCCCCATTTTGCAGATGAGCAAACCTAAGATTCAAAGATAAAGCAGTGCTTAAGTTTCAAACCCAGGTCTCTAAACTCTGAATCTAGTGTCCTGCCCAGGCCCCAAGTCAGTTACTAATGCTTTGCTGATTAGCTCTGAAAAATATGTACAGGGTCCAAACCTGGGATACCTTACACATCACTGGTCTCTGTTTTGTCAAGGAGCAAAATTCTCAGATAAATCTTTAAAGACAAAGGGACTCTGGAACAAAACACAGTGGGAAAGCTGATTCCCTTCTCAGTTCATTCATTCATTCACTCATTCATTTATATAACCAATCTTTCCTAAGCAGCCCCATATGTGAGGAACTATGCCAGGTGATGCAGGAATGTGAGCTGAATCAAACATCATCTCTGTTCTCCAGGAGTTGACAGTCTAGCAAACGAGTTTACTGTTTCTGAGTTTATCTAACAAAGGGACCTTCTCTTTTAACTAACAAAAATGAACAAAATGTCATTGTTTACAATGTTTGGGTCAGCCTTCAGACTTTATAACTCAGTCTGGTGATTTTAAAAATTCTGGGGGCCGCCCGCTCAGGCTCACGCTCAGCAGCCCATCTTTTTGGTGGGGGTGCCGGCTGTCCTCTGAGCGAGACAGGGACAGAACCCCTCCTTGCCTACATCGCCCCAGCGTGGCTGCTACAGGAGCACAGAGGGAAGGGCCAGAGCCCCGACTGGGAAGCTCTCATTGGAGTACAGGGGGGGCAGGTAGGAGGTATTAACAAGATTCTTCCGGACCCATCTCAAGAGTATTAAGCCCTCAGGAAGAATCATTGCCTGGGGTGGGGGTGGTGTTGCCCAGGCCAGAGAAGGCAACATGAGCCCCGAACCAGCCTGGCCTGAGCTGTGGACTAAGCCCTCACTTCAGGGTGGACTGGTGGGCAGAGCTGTGTTCTTTCTCTAGCCTGGGACACCCACCTACCTGGCTGGGTCCTTCCTCAGCCTCACCTCCCCTCCGTCCCCAACCCTTCACGACTCCCTATGCGTCCAGACCGCTGGTCCCCTCTCCTCCCCTCCTTCTAACTATTTCTAGTTACCACTTACCTGTGGCCATGGACTGACCAGACCAGCACACAAATAAAGAATTAAAAAAATAAAAATAAATAAATAAAAATTGATAACAGTCAATCCTTCAAATTCCAAAACTTGAAATTCTGAGTGAGCATCACTTATCAGAATATAAGAACTAAAATTGTAGATCAAGAAAATCTGGGCAATTGCATTTAATCTGGACTGAAACCCAAAAGCATCAGTTGTTTGTTGCTCAACTATCTTTATAGTCCAACTCGCATATCCATACATGGCTACTGGAAAAACCATAACTTTGACTATATGGATCTTTATATTGTCTAGGTAGCAGTGATGGCAGATAAAGATATTGTCGGGCCTAAAGTGTGTACATTTTGAGGGATGGGTGGGGAAGAAGGTCTTTAAGAAAAGAGTAAAACAAAATTATCACGAAGTTAGATATGAATTTAAATATTTATTTTGAATGCAGAAACGGATCACAACAAACTACTGGAGCCTTGGAGATTCCAGTCACTTTTTCTGAGAGCTCTTAGACAGCTAACCAAAACTGTGTAAGTACAAATGCTTCCTATTGGTAACCTGGCTTCCCCTCCCCTCCTAGGACCCTCTGTGCTCTCAGCACTCATGGAGCTTGCACTGATGAGGGGCCCTGATACCTGAGCTTTAATAGATCCATAGTGAGTTCACCTCTCATTGTGAATATATGTGTAGGGTAGGGAGGAAAACTTGAAAGACAGGTGGGAAGGATGCTATCAGCTGTGTTCACCAGTCCAGGAACCATCGCTTTGCTTCTCTAGTGTTCATGGAGATAGGATTTAACCCAAAGTAATGCTGAAAGCTCAACATCTCTGTACACAGGTATAAATCTCAGAGACAGTTTTGGGTGAAGTAGAACAGGCGCTTCCCTACTGGCTCAGACTGTAAAGAATCTGCCCACAGTGCGAGAGACCCAGGTTCAATCCTTGGGTCAGGAAGATCCCCTGGAGAAGGGAATGGCTACCCACTCTAGTATTGTTGCCTGGAGAATTCCATGGACAGGGGAGCCTGGCAGGTTTTGGTCCATGGGGTTGCAAAGAGTCTGGCATGTCTGAGCAAGTGACACTTTGACTTTCTTTAGGCTTCCTTGGTGTTTCAGATGGTAAAGAATCTGCCTGCAATGCAGGAAACCTGGGTTCAATACCTGGATTGGGAAGAGCTCCTGGAGAAGGAAATGGCAACCCACTCCAGTATTCTTACTTGGGAAATCCCATGGACAGAGGAGCCTGGCGGACTACAGTCCATAGGCTTGCAAACAGTCAGACATGACTGAGTGACTAACGCTTCATTTCAGAAAAGGAGGGCTTCATTGCTTTGCCGGGCAAAGGGAGACACAGTGGTCTCATACCCTCAAAACTGTGTGTACCCCTTCGGGGAAGATAGTGAAGAGTTTTATAGTAGTTGTTTAAAAAGGGTGTAATCAGCTCATGAACATTCTTCTGATGAGTTGCTGGTGAAGTAAGTAGGAGTCAGCATCATCAAACTCCAAGTCATCTGGGATCTACTTGCTTATGGGCAGCATACCATCATTAATTGTTAACTTCTCCCACCTGGAATGGGTTTTGGTAGACACGAAATAGTTCAAAGATATTGTTGTGAGAATCTGTTGATGGGGAAAACAGAATCTTGCCCCATGGCTGCTCTTGACAATTTGTTTCTCCCTGATCTCACATCCTCTCCCTTCCCTACTTAACAACTGCTTGAATCTGCCCATTGGAACTCAGAGAAGGTCATGGAGGCTGAATGAAGGTTGTTTCCTGTAATCAAAGAAATGGGGGACACAGAAAGGCCTTGTGCCCAGGAGCCCCACAGGGCCCTGCACAGTGTCAAGGTAGAAAGTGCAGCAAGGTAGATTTGGGGAACAGTATAAGGAGCCTAACAACCAGAACTGTTCATCCACAGAATTAGCTTCCTGACCATGGGAAGAAGAACAGTAAAGATGGGGTCATTACCTTGCAGAGTCCTATAGCCTAGATTCCTTCATTAGAATTTTGCTCTCTAACATCTTTCAAACTCCTAAGTTCTGCATCATTCCATTATGCTCATCTGTTCTTCTTTGGCCAACTTGTGGTCATTTATCCTCCTTTTATGGACCCCTCTTGGAAAGAAACCACACACACAGACATACGCACACAGTATGGTTTCTGTCATATTGTGCACTCAAGCCATCCTTCTTTTCATTTCCAGGACAGACATATACTCTAGTTCTGGCCCCTGTAACTATTCCAGGGAGGGAGCAGAGCTCAAGTTTAGTGTCATGACAATAGCCTTGGAACTTTGATGGTTCCATGAGGAATAG
The DNA here is from genome assembly GCA_006410675.1 of Oreotragus oreotragus. NCBI lineage: Eukaryota > Metazoa > Chordata > Mammalia > Artiodactyla > Bovidae > Oreotragus > Oreotragus oreotragus. Next base: position 303,250 of record SJYX01009310.1, on the reverse strand, counting down.
AAAACCTCTTTTGACTGGAGTTGCTGAGTCAGAAGAAGTAGGCCTGGAACTCCCAGTGGTCATCATGCCCTCTTGAGAGCCACTGAGAAGGAAAACAGAGCAGAGAGATGCCAATTTGCTGGCCATGTTTGGCAGCCTGAATTGAGTCATGTCTGAGGTTAGACCCCTGGCTCCAAAGCCAGTAAACTCCCACTTATCTTAGGCTAATTTAAATCAGGCAGTACTCAGTGCCTCATGACCTAAACTCCATTCCAAAGACTTCACCCATCCTGTTATTTATTTAGATAAACTCCTCCTGGCCCTTTTTTTTGAGGGGAGGGGGGTGCCCAAGGTGTAACAGGAAGAAAAGGGGCAGGGCACAACTTTCATAAGAATGACATAGCCGGTGGACACAACATAAACTGATTAGAATTAAAAGGGGCCAAGATGGCAGACAAGACTAAAGCTTAATCCTCAATCAGCAAGCAAAATGGCACACCCAGAGGTGCCATGACAGTTCCGAGGAGTGGGCGGCGGCCCAATTCCTGGGAATCTCCACCCCTTCTCTAAAATAGATGGAATAGTCCTCCCACTCACTCACATATGAAATTGCCCAGCATATTAAAGCAACCACATTTCGAGGCTGCACTCACCCTCTGTGATGGCCCACAATGTCTGTGGAGTGTGCTTCTTTCTAAATCTAAAGAAATCCACTTCTTACCTATTACTTTGTGTCTCACTGAATTCTTTCTGCGATGAGACATCAAGAACCTGAGCTTCATTAGGTCCTGAAGCCAGGTACTGTGGGTTTTGGCTCGGCTGAGTCCCAGGCCAATGGGTTCAAGTACCAAACAGGGTTTTGGCAGGGTTTGAGTCCCAGCACATGGGTTCAAGTCCCAAAGCCCCAAGCAGGATTTTGGCCAGGTTTGAGCCCCACCTATGAGGGTTCAAGTCTCAAGCAGGGTTTTGTCTGGGTTCGAGTCCTGGTCATGCAGGTTAAAGTCCCAAACTGGATTTTGGCTGGGTTTGAGTCCCAGCACATGGATTCAAGTCCCAATCTGAGGTAAACAGTTTCAAAGGGAGTTATAGTTGTTCTCATTTATACTATAAATGTTTGAAAGCACTGTTTTGTTTGGTCAGTTTTATTAGTAGTTGTAATTTTTAGCCATTTCTGGCATCACAATGCTGTTTAATATTATAAATTAAGGTTCTGGAGTACAGTCTTCACTCATATGACATCTATAATAGAGTTTCATATTTTTGGATGTAGGTAATCAAACTTTCCCACTCAGAAGACTAAAGTGATATATGTGTTTACCTTTGAAAAGTACTCAGAGAATTTTACTCTAGTAGGTCTCCCAAGTCTTTTTCATCTTGATCACTAATACAAAATTGATGTTCCCATGCACAAAAATTGACAAGCTTATAAATTAGACTTGTGGACAACCCTTCAATAAAGGAACTATTTTTCTACTGTTAACAGTCCCTTTTAGATTTTCATTAGCTTATTTAGCGTTAATCATCTTGTCATTGGCAAAACTGTCTCCTAAAAGAATAGAAACTCTAATGACGGATAGCCGTATTAAAAATGGTTTTTTCCTCATGCATATTCAGCCAAACACATACATGAAATCAACATACTATGCTGGCAATTGTGGCTTTCCCTGTTAGTGCAGAAGTATAAAAATGACTGAGCAAGCTGGAACCCTAGAAATCTTACTTAATAACCATGGGGGGGAGGCGGGAATTGCAATTGTTTCATGACCTTTAAACAAAAATTTGTCAAAACCTTAAAATTCATCTTAACTGTTGCTTACAAATGTGTGCAGAACTTTTAAAAATAGTAAAACTAATACTTAACTTTGTACCTTGTAAGTTAAAACATTAGACATATTGAGAATTAAAGTCTTTAACTGTAAAAATTAAATAATCAAAATTAGTTTGAACAGCGCTTCCCTTCTAGTTATCATATAACCTATGACAAGGAGTTGGGGTCTTTTCTGTGCTTTGGTGAATTGTTATACTTCTTTCCAAGTTTGGGTCAGCTTCCAACGTTTTATCCTTTGCACTTTTAATGGCTGCAGGAGTTGTTTTTGCTAGCATCACTTACTCTGGGATGACTTCATCTCTTTACCATAAAACAGGTTGGGTGTCTGTTAGAATCTTGCCTATAAATTGAGTCTAGAATCCATTAGCATTGACTGGACCTACTTAGGCTCCATAGAGTCACTTTGAAACCCAGATCTCAAAGTTCAATCAGCATTAGAAATCATAGTGCCTTATGCTTTTTCAATGGATAAGACCCATAAAACTGTGAGATAATAAAATTGTGTTTTAAGTTGCTAAGTTTGTGGTAATTTGTCATGGCAGCAATAGAAAACTAATTTTAAACTCCATTTTTGCTTATGTATAAGTCTCTTTACTCTGTTCATGGAAGATAATTTTGCTGGGCATAGAATTCTAATTTAACAATTATTTTTTTCTCTTGAAACATTAGATCATTGCATTGTCTTCTGGATTATATTGTGGCTGTTGAGAAATTAGCTATCAGGCTGTCAGTCTAAGTGACATTCCTTTGCAGAGGAACTGTCTTTTTTCCACAGCTGTTTTTTTTCTTCAAATGTGTATATTTATTTAAATTGGAAGCTAACTACTTTATAATATTATAGTGATTTTTGCCATACATTGACATGAATCAGTCATGGGTGTACATGTTTGTCCCCCATTCTGAACTCCTCCCACCTCCCTCTCCATCCCATCCCTCTGGGTCATCACAGTGTACCAGCCCTGAGCACCCTGTCTCATGCATCAAACCTGGACTGGCAACCTGTTTCACATATGGTAATATACATGTTTCAGTGCTATTCTCTCAAATCATCCCACTCTCTCCCTCTCCCACAGAGTTCAAAAGACTGTTCTATACATCAATGTCTCTTTTGCTGTCTCGCATATAAGGTCATTGTTACCATCTTTCTAAATTCCAAATATATGCATTAGTATACTGTATTGGTGTTTTTCTTTCTGACTTACTTTGCTCTGTATAATAGGCTCTAGTTTCATCCACCTCATTAGAACTGATTCAAATGTATTCTTTTTAATGGCTGAGTAATACTCCATTGTGTATATGTACCACAGCTTTCTTATCCATTCATCCGCTGATGGACATCTAGGTTGTTTCCATGTCCTGGCTATTATAAACAGTGCTGCAATGAACATTGGGGTACATGTGTCTCTTTCTATTCTGGTTTCCTCGGTGTGTATGCCCAGCAGTGGGATTGCTGGGTCATAAGGCAGTTCTATTTGCAATTTCTTAAGGAATCTCCACACTGTTCTCCATAGTGGCTGTACTAGTTTGCATTCCCACCAACAGTGTAAGAGGGTTCCCTTTTCTCCACACCCTCTCCAGCATTTATTGCTTGCAGACTTTTGGATCGCAGCCATTCTGACTGGTGTGAAGTGGTATCTCATTGTGGTCTTGATTTGCATTTCTCTGATAATGAGTGACGTTGAGCATCTTTTCATGTGTTTGTTAGCCATCCGTATGTCTTCTTTGGAGAAATGTCTATTTAGTTCTTTGGCCCATTTTTTGATTGGGTCGTTTATTTTTCTGGAATTGAGCTGTATAAGTTGCTTGTATATTTTTGAGATTAGTTGTTTGTCAGTTGCTTCATTTGCTATTATTTTCTCCCATTCAGAGGGTTGTCTTTTCACCTTGCTTATAGTTTCCTTTGTTGTGCAGAAGCTTTTAATTTTAATTAGATCCCATTTGTTTATATTTGCTTTTATTTCCAGTATTCTGGGAGGCGGATCATTGAGGATCCTGCTGTGATTTATGTCGGAGAGTGTTTTGCCTATGTTCTCCTCTAGGAGTTTTATAGTTTCTGGTCTTACATTTAGATCTTTAATCCATTTTGAGTTTATTTTTGTGTGTGGTGTTAGAAAGTGATCTAGTTTCATTCTTTTACAAGTGGTTGACCACTTGGGTGGGCTGTAAGTTTTGCCTTCTGTCTTCCCTTTTCCCATGCAATAGTCAAAATGGAACTTCAGAGTTACCAGAATTCATCAGAAGCTCTCTGGAATAAAAAGACTTCATTGATCAATGGAGTCCCACCTTTCACTGTATTTTTGGCATCAGAAGACTCTTTATTTCCAGCTCAATATTGCTTTCCTAAGGGAGATTTTGTAATTTATCCAGGGAGATCTGTTTAGGGTTTCTACTCTATCCTGTTGTTGGAGAGAAAATTCCTTTAAAAATAAATTGTATTTATTTACCCACTGAAGATTCATTGCTAAGCACCTGGCATATAAAGAATAGTAAAACCCAGTCCCTGCTTTTAAAGTGATGATAGTCTTGCTGGCTGACTTCTCTGAGATTTCCTCTTAGAATTTGTAACATTTTATTTATTCAGTTTATTTGAGAAAATATAATATGGCCAGTATTCTCTCAAAAGAATCAAATAGCTTCCTAATATTAATGTGTAAATGTTTGTTGAATGCACAAATTAAATATTGATTAATAAAACAAGTTAGCATTAGTTGTGTTACACTTGAGTTTTTCTTGTTTTCCTAAGTCTAATGCTTACAAGAAATAGGAGATGATTTACCCCAGAGACAGAAGGGCAGCCATGCTTACAAGCCCTGCAGCACTTGTGCTTTGTTTTGTTTTGGCCTAGATAGATTTTGTTGGTTGTCTGTGGTACAGTCCTAATGAGAACTGAGAGGCATCGGTACATAACATATGTTGAAATGTTCCAGTTGGATTCAATACATCACATTCGGTAACAACCCTTTTGGTTTCCTCCTAATCATTTACTGATTCTATTTCACACTTCTCTGCCAGGTGAAGATAAAGTCTAGTGACAGGCTGACATGCTGTGGCAGAGTGGGGGTTGAGGGGAAAGTAAATACTAAGATATGCCAGCCATGCTTAGAGATACAGGTAATAGTTCTTTTACATTCAATTTCTTATCATGTGGGAACATTTTAAATTTAGTCTTGATGATTCTGATAGACAGGAATTGTTGGGAAGACCTGATGAATAATTAATCTAATACAATGGTAACCAGCAATATTAATATTTTATACCACTGTAAAACCATGTAAAACCACCATGTAGCTGGTAGCTCACTTGGGTTGGGCACAACTTGAAACACTTCTTCACTGAAATGAGAGATTCTTCCTTTATCACAAATATAATTATCCATTTAAATGTCATGGGTCAATTTATGAACACTTTATTCATCGGGGTGTAACCTTTATTAGGCTTTATTGCTACCAGAAATTATATCCTACACAAATACAATAGAGATTTAAATGTTCTGGAGAATGAGCTGACGGCTCCTGCCTTTATGGTGTCGCTCAGTAATGGACCTTGACCAGCAGAAGATTTGATAAGTATAAAATATTACTGCTTGATGCTAATTTGGTTCATTTTTAATGACTGATAATCCTTGTCGATTTAGTGGGATCGTCACAATCCAGTACTGTTTCCCACCCCGGATATGATTGTAACAGGAGCCATTAAGTATGTCTGCGTAATAAAATTAGTCAGGGAAGCTATGTACATTGTTTCCGGGCCTTTGGATTTCCATTATAGTGGTGAGGCTTGTTGAAGTGAGAAGTCTGCTGTCAGCTCAACCAAGTCTCTGGCTCCTTAGATGTTCTGCAAAGGACCGGTGATGACCGTATTAAGACATCTGTTCTTAGAGCCCCAGAAAATGCATCATGGATAAATAGGAGCTGTAGATTTGGGGCTGGGAGAGATGGGTTGCTGATTTGCCTAACAAAGCTTTACACAGCTCCAAAGCTTAAATACATAATCAGTATTTCACAGCTCAGATTTGAAACGGGGAAGCTTCTCTTCGTTTTGGAGATTTATCACTCCTGTATTCAGAAAGTTGGAATTGCTTGACATCTTTGAAAATCATTTAAATGTATGGTCTGATCCCACTGCCCCCTTGTAGGGATTTACAGGGCTTGAGAGGAAGGCAGGGATAAGGACCTCATCACTATGTAAAGGCAGTGAAATAAATAAGTACATCTGCCTTGTTGTCCTTCCCATTCCCTTGGCTTATTTGGGATCAAGTTCAAATTCCTTTCTCTGAAAGCTGCTCTGACATGAGTCCCCTGGGAAGTACCTCCCCAGGGCCTGCCAGAGAAAAAGTGGTGACTTGGTACTAGAGAAGGACCTGTTTTGCTTTTGAATTAAGTAACCCCCATTTTTACAGGCCAGAAATTTATATTCTAAATGTTCTGAAAGTCTGGATTGAGAGCAAGAAGGTAATCAAATGTGAAGGCAACATCAAGCCCTTCCTAACTGAGGTCTTGGGCTTCCCCCGTGACTCAGACCGTAAAGAATCCACCCACAGTGCGGGAGACCTGGGTTCAGTCCCTGGGCTGGGAAGATTCCCTGGAGGAGCGAATGGCTACCCACTCCAGTATTCTGGCCTGGAGAATTCCATGGACAGAGGATCCTGGCAGGCTACAGTCCATGGGGTTGTGAAGAGTCGCACATGACTTGAGTGACTTTGACTTCACAACAGAGGACTTGTTGATGATATTNGAATGGCTACCCACTCCAGTATTCTGGCCTGGAGAATTCCATGGACAGAGGATCCTGGCAGGCTACAGTCCATGGGGTTGTGAAGAGTCGCACATGACTTGAGTGACTTTGACTTCACAACAGAGGACTTGTTGATGATATTATGATGTGGCTTTAGCTAAAGCATTGTTGTTCTTGCTGTTACTTCCTAAGCCCTCTGGAATAATTAAAACTTGGGTTATTAGAAATGAGTGTGCTTGTTCAATATTAGCGTATAGATCAAGCAACCATTTGTTTTTCAACACTGTTATAGTAAACCAACAGTTCATGGTTTAAAAAAAATTAATTGAAAGCAAACAGAAAACCGAATGTCTGTAGAGTGAGTGCCTGTTATCATTTGTCTTCTGTAGGGTGGCTACTTGACCAGAGAATGTTAAGCAAATCAAAAAATGAGGTTTGTTCCATGGAAGACTGTAGCACAGTAGAGTAGGCACCCTTTGTCCATCTGGAAGCTCCCTTTGTCCCCGTGTGTTTGTGTGCTAAAAGCCTATTTCTCTCCACTTTGTCTCACCAGGGTTGTAGTCTCCCTAGGCAGAGCCGAGAGCTTATGCCCCTAGCCAGCTACCTCTAGAAATAGCAGCATTGCATGGTTTCTTAAAGAGTACTGGGTGGAGGTGAGGGCAACCTAGGAGCAGCCTGCCGGTTGCCTGTCCCATTCCAGCCCCTGGGATACAAGAGGCCCAACACCTCTATAAAGTAAATATGTACTGATTGATAAATGGATTGATCATGGAAAATCTGATTCAGACACCACTCAATATAGCCAACCATTGCCTATTAACACACACGCACACATACACACCCTTTTAGGAGATCTGGCCTACCTTCTGCCCTTAATGCCTTACTCACAGTTCTCCAAGTGACTCTACCCTTCTGATCATGGCCGGAACTAGTCACCTAACAGTTAGAACTGGACATGGAACAACAGACTGGTTCCAAATAGGAAAAGGAGTACGACAAGTCTATAGTCACCCTGCTTATTTAACTTATATGCAGAGTACATCATGAGAAATGCTGGGCTGGAAGAAGCACAAGCTGGAATCAAGATTTCCAGGAGAAATATCAATAACCTCAGATATGCAGATGACACCACCCTTATGGCAGAAAGTGAAGAGGAGCTAAAAAGCCTCTTGATGAAAATGAAAGAGGGGAGTGAAAACGTTGGCTTAAAGCTCAACATTCAGAAAACAAAGATAGTGGCATCCAGTCCTGTCACTTCATCGCAAATAGATGGGGAAACTGTGGAAACAGTGGCTGACTTTATTTTTTGGGGCTCCAAAATCACTGCAGATGGTGATTGCAGCCATGATATTAAAAGAACCTTACTCCTTAGAAGAAAAACTGTGACCAACCTAGACAGCATATTGAAGAGCAGAGATATTGCTTTGTCAACAAATGTCTGTCTAGTCAAGGCTATGGTTTTTTTTCAGTAGTCATATATGGATGTGAGAGTTGGACTATAAAGAAAGCTGAGTGCCAAAGAATTGATGGAAATCCAACCAGTCCATTCTAAAGGAGATCAGTCCTGGGTGTTCATTGGAAGCACTGATGTTGAAGCTGAAACTCCAATACTTTGGCCACCTCGTGCCAAGAGTTGACTCATTTGAAAAGACCCTGATGCTGGGAAAGATTGAGGGTAGCAGGAGAGGGGATGACAGAGGATGAGATGATTGGATGCATCACCAACTCAATGGACATGAGTTTGGGTGAACTCCGGGAGTTGGTGATGGACAGGGAGGCCTGGTCTGCTGCGGTTCACGGGGTCACAAAGAGTCAGACATGACTGAGTAACTGAACTGAACCCTAAGTTAGCCTATTATTGGGCAAGTCTGATCAAAATAATCAGAGTCGTTTGTCATCATTTCAGTGTGGGATAACTAAGAGTCTTAAGTGAATGTCAGTGGGTTTTAAGCTGAAATGATGTTCAACAAGTCACAGCATATAGAATGGACTGAAGTAAGGGGCCAGAATGATAAGGGGGTAAAAGCCCCAAGCAAGCAGACAAAGCCAGTCAGTACAATGAGAAAACTAAGCAAGGCTTCAGAAAGAAGCAGAGACACCAAGACAGCCACAAGCAGATCCCCAAGAATCTTTCTAGTTCTGGTTCCCATACCAAATCAAAGCATGTATCTCTTTATCAGAACTCCCTTGACCACCTCACACTCATCAGGATGGCTACTATCCAAAAACTAGAGAATAACAAGTGTTGGTGAGGATGTGGAGAAATTAGGACCCTGGTGCATGGTAGATGGGAGTATGAAAGGGTGCAGCCAGTCTGGAAAACAGTATGGCAGTTCCTCAAAAAATTAAATATAGAATCACCATCTATATGATCCAACAATTCTGCTTCTGGAGGTAAATGCAAAAGAAGTCAAATCAAGGAAGAGACACTCATACACCCGTGTTCCTAGCAGCATTATTCACAATAGCTGAAGGAGGAAGCAATCCAAGTGCCCACTCACAGATGAATGGATAAATAAAACGGGGTATACACATACAATGGTATACTACTCAGTCTTCAAAAGAGAGGAAAATCTGACACATGCTACAAGCTTGAAGACATTTTGCTAGGTGAAACAGACCAGTCACAGAAGGACAAATACTGTATGCTTCCATTTATATGAGGTGCCTAGAGTAGTGAAGTTCAGAGAGACGGAAAGCAGAACCGTGGTTGCTCGGGGTTGTGGCACTTAGTGTTTTCTTGGCACCGAGTTTCATTTGGAGAAGAGGAAAAAGTTCTGGAGACAGATGGTGGTGATTTTTATATAACAATGTGAATGCATTTAATGCCACTCAGCTGTTCACTGAAAAATGGTAAAAATGGTTAAAATGTTAAATTTTTATAAGTATATTACCACAGTAAAAACTTTGACTTTAGGTCATTTAAGTTGGAACTAAACCAAAAGAATACCATTTTATACATGTGGAACATCAATTTTCCTGAATATTCACTCAAGGAAGTAATGTCAATGGAATGAGGGGAGGGGTGGTAGGAGGAGGGTAATGTAGTGAGGAACTAAGGAGAGGAATCCACGAATAGAAACGATCTGAGCATACGCTGGTGGAGACAGGAAACGGACCCACAGCAGCCTCAGCGGCAGGAGGTCAGGGATCTTCCCTCTGGTGCTGGTACCTTCCCTCCATCCTCCTCCTATTTCCCCTTCGTGTGCTTGTTGGAGCCCCTTTTCTCTCTTTTTTAAAAAAACTTATTTCTTTTTAATTGAAAGATGATTGCTTTACAGTTATTGTGTTGGTTTCTGCCAAACCTCAGCATGAATCCGCCATAGGTATACATATGTCCCCTCCCTCTTGAACCCCCCACCACCTCCCTCCCCATGCCACGGCTCTAGGTTGTTACAGAGCGTCAGTGTGAGTTCCCGGAGTCATACAGCACATTCCCTTTGGCTATCTATTTTACATACGGTAATGTATGGTTCCGTGTTACTCTCCCCATACATCTCACTCTCTCCTCCCCTCTCCCCAAGTCCGCAAGTCTGTTCTCTGTCTGTGTCTGCATTGCCGCCTTGCCACTAGTTTCATCAGTACCATCTTTCTAGATTCCATATATGTGCGTTAGTATACGTTATTTGTTTTTCTCTTTCTGACTTACTTCACTCTGTATAATAGGCTCTAAGTTCATCCTCATTGGAGCTGACTCAAATGTGTTCCTTTTATGGCCGAGTAATATTCCATGGTATATACGCACCACCGCTTTTTTATCCATTCGTCTGTGGATGGACACCTAGTGGCTTCCATGTCCTAGTGCTGCAGTGAACACGGGGGTCACTCAGTCGTGTCACTCTGTGTGACCCCATGGACTGTAGCCTACCAGGCTCCTCCATCCATGGGATTCTCCAGGCAGGAATACTGGAGTGGGTCGCCATTTCCTTCTCCAGGAGATCTTCCCAACCCAGGGATTGAACCTGGGTCTCCCACACTGTAGGCAGACACTTAACTGTCTGAGCCACCAGGGAAGTCTGAACGAACACTGGAGTCTATGTGTCTTTTTCAGTTTTGGCTTCCTCAGGGTATACACCTGGTAGTGGGATTCCTGGGTCATATGGTGGTTTTAGTCCTAGTTTTTTTAATGAATCTCCACACTGTTTTCCATAGTGGCTGAATCACTTTGCACTGTGGGAGCCCCTTTTCCACTAGTGTTTGTTTCATCTCAAAGCTTCTGCTCATTCATGCCTTCAGGTGACTTGTACCTTTCACTCTTCCTGGTCCAGAAGGGCCCTCTAGCCTTCAACTCTCCCAGACTGTGGAAACAGAGCATCATAAACCCTAATTTCTTCAATTCTGCTTCAGTTAAAGCTAGAGTAAAATCCATTTGCCGTAGCTTTCAATGATGTTTAATAATGGGTTTTAAGTGAAGATAGGGCTGACACAAGAGATTTTGAGAACACAAAATCCTAGGATAGCCATTCTCTTTTGTTTGAAAAGACAAGGAAAAAGATTGATCAATATTTATGTATTAACTCATAAAATTTAAGGTAAATCCATACTTACTTTCTGTATTTTGTAATCTAGTAAGTTTCAGTCTGTATTTTTTTAATTAGGAAGACCAAAGGACTTTCCTTTGTAATATTCAGAGGTTTGCTTTAGTAGTTCTTAGAAACACTGACTTACAGCCTCAAGACTATAAATATTTGTTAGTGGATGCTCACATTTATTATTAAATGTTTGTTATACATAACCAAATTTGTTCACTTAAAGTTGCAAACTATGTTTGCTCACCAAACCTGTGTAATTAACCACTGAACAAGACCTCATTCATTTAACTATAATTAATTCAACATATACAAATAGTTGTGCATATTATTTTTCTAGAAGTAGGAACACTTTTAAAGACATTTGCTCTTGCAAAAGTTATTTTGCAAGTAAAATTAAAAAGTGACTCTGGAAGGCAGCTTCATGAAGTGGTTCCCAGTGATCCGTTTCCTGGTATTTGAACCCTATGTAAGTGGATCCTGCCCAGCTGAGCCTTGAGAGTACCACTGCCTCAGCCAGCACCTTGATTGCAGCTTCATTGTGAATTGTGAAGTCGCTCAGTTGTGTCCGACTCTTTGTGACCCCATAGACTGTAGCCTATCAGGCTCCTCCGTCCATGGGATTTTCCAGGCAAGAGTGCTGGAGTGGATTGCCATTTCCTTCTCCAGGGGAACTTCCCAACCTAGGAATCGAACCCAGGTCTCCCACATTGCAGGCAGACGCTTTACCGTCTGAGCCACCAGGGAAGAGACCCTAAAGCAGAGGGTTAAGCTAAGTTATACCTGGAAACTATGGGATAAATTAAAGTGTATTATTGCTTAAAGCTCTAAATTTCGGGGTGATTTGTTACTCTATAGTAGAAAACTAATACAGATTGACTCCAACAGATTGATTTTTTCAAAATTTTATTATTTTATATTGGAATATAGCCAACTAGCAATGTTGTGATAGCTTCAGTTCGATAGCAAAAGGATTCAGCCATACATATATATGTATATATACTCCCCAAAACTCCCCTTCCACTGAGGGGACCACACTGAGCAGAGTCCCCTGTGTTGTACAACAGATCCTTGTTGGTTATTCATTTAAAATATAGCAGAGTGTACATGTCCATCCCAAACTCCCAAATTATCCCATCCTCCCATTCTTCCCCCACCTCCGCACTGGCAACCATAAGTTCTTCCACAAATTGATTTTAAAACACAGTGCTAATATCATTCTTCCAGTTAATCACTGATAACATCTAATTTATCCCAGACTTCCCAACTCATTTTTCTAAGATAGAGAACTGAATTGATCGAACACATCTAAAGAGGAACACAATGAAAAGCCGCCTTACAGATCTGAGTGTAGCCATTGGCTGTCTTTGGGTCAGGTGCCCATACAGTTGTGTCCAGTCAGTTGTGGCCAGAATGGGGAGGTGCTTGGGATGTGGAGTTTTGTAATTCAGCCCAAAATGAATGTTTTCTGCAAAGGCTGTGGGCAAGAAGGTTTCCCTTAGAAGAGCTGACAAGTCAATCCAGAATCATAATTTACATGCCTAACAAAGACCCAGCATCACAGAGCTGTAAATATGTTTAGCCAGTTTAGTTCAGTCGCTCAGTCGTGTCTGACTCTTTGCAGCCCCATGAATCACAGCACACCAGGCCTCCTTGTCCATCACCAACTCCTGGAGCTCACCCAAACTCATGTCCATCGACTTGGTGATGCCATTCAGCCATCTCATCCTCTGTTGTCCCCTTCTCCTCCTACCCCCAATCCCTCCCAGCACCAGGGTCTTTTCCAATGAGTCAACTCTTCTCATGAGGTGGCCAAAGTATTGGAGTTTCAGCTTTAGCATCAGTCCTTCCAATGAACACCCAGGACTGATCTCCTTTAGAATGGACTGGTTGGATCTCCTTGCAGTCCAAGGGACTCTCAAGAGTCTTCTCCAACACCACAGTTCAAAAGCATCAATTCTTCGGCACTCAGCTTTCTTCACAGTCCAACTCTCACATCCATACATGACCACTGGGAAAAACATAACCTTGACTAGACGGACCTTTGTTGGCAAAGTAATGTCTCTGCTTTTGAATATGCTATCTATATTGGTCATAACTTTAGCCAGTGGTGATATTCAAAATATAAGTAATTGTACAGTAAGAGTACTATCCTTTGCAAGTGGTCCTCAGTCAGTCAGAATGGATGCCAGCTTTGTGCCATCCTGGTGTGTGCAAATGAATATCATCTGCAATAGAAGCCCCAAGCACCTTCAGTTCAGTTTAGTTCAGTCACTCAGTCGTGTCTGACTCTTCGCGACCCCATGAATCACAGCACGCGAGGCCTCCCTGTCCATCACCAGCTCCCGGAGTTCACTCAAACTCATGTCCATCGAGTCAGTGATGCCATCCAGCCATCTCATCCTCTGTCATCCCCTTCTCCTCCTGCTCCCAATCCTTCCCAGCATAGAAGTCTTTTCCAATGAGTCAACTCTTCGCATGAGGTGGCCAAAGTACTGGAGTTTCAGCTTTAGCATCATTCCTTCCCAAGAACACCCAGGACTGATTTCCTTTAGAATAGATTGGTTGGATCTCCTTGCAGTCCAAGGGACTCTCACGTCTCAAGAGTCTTCTCCAACACCACAGTTCAATAGCATCAATTCTTCAGCACTCAGCTTTCTTCACAGTCCCACTCTCACATCCATATATGACCACTGGAAAAACCATAGCCTTGACCAGACGGACCTTTGTTGGCAAAGTAATGTCTCTGCTTTTCAATATGCTATCTAGGTTGGTCATAACTTTTCTTCCAAGGAGTAAGCGTCTTTTAATTTTATGGCTGCAATCACCATCTGCAGTGATTTTGGAACCCCCCAAAATAAAGTCTGACACTGTTTCCACTGCTTCCCCATCTATTTCCCATGAAGTGAAGGGACCAGATGCCATCACATTTATTTTCTTCAAGTATTTAGACACCAAAAGTGCTAAAAGAGCAGAATGAACAAAGTTTACAACATCAAGAAAAATGGTAAATATTTTAAAAGCTAAGTTTCTCAGCCAGTGCATCTTTTCCTTTCTTCTTATAGGTTAAATTTTCAAACCATGGCATATCTCACCAAGACTTGAAGAACGAGAACCAGACTCTCAAAATCTAGTGAATCAGACTAACAGGTCCTAGAGTTGCCCTCTTTATCTTGATGTCAGGTCCTCAAGACCTTTCAGTTGTCCATCCTTTCGCGGTGTCCTTGGCGTCTTTAAGAAATGGAACCCATACTGATGGACTCAGTATATGCAGCTTCCCAGTATCTGGCAAACAGCAGTGCTCAGTGCTTGCTCTGTTTTATAGATGGGGATAGTGTTGTAGCTTAGATTGTTGTTCAGTGAATACTCACTTTCTCCCCTACTCCCAGTTTCCTGGGAGGAATTTATTTCCCTGACTCTTTGATGCTGACCTTGACCCTGTGACTTGCTTTAGTCTCATGATAAGCAGAGTGCACCACCCTGTCTCTTGACTTGTGCCTGGATCCCCATGATTTGCTTTGGCCAATGGAAATTTAGCCAAAGATGCAAGACTTGAAACAAAGTTGCATTCCATCGTAGGAAGAACATGCCTTGGGTACGTCTTGTTTAAGAATGATGAGACACATGGAGCAGACCTTGACCCAACTTCATTTTTGTGATGATTAATTTTATGTGTCAGCTTATCCAGGCAAAGGGATGCCCAGATAACTGATAAAATGTTATTTCTGGGTGTGTATGTGGGGACATTTCTGGAGGAAATTAGTGTTTGAATTGGCTACCCTCCCCAGTGTAAACGAGCATCATCCAGTCTGTTGAGAACCTGAATTAGAGCATAAAAGCGAAGGAAGGGTGAATTTAGTCTCCTATTAAGCTGGGACATCTGTCTTCTCTTGCCCCCGGTCTCTGAAGCTCTTGGTTCTCAAGCCTTTGGATTCAGGCTGAGTTGTGTCATGGGCTTTCCTAGTTCTCCAGCTTGCCAACATCCTATCATGAGATTTCTCAGCCTCCGTAATCACATGGGCCTATTCCTCTAATAACCCTTCTCTCATATGTCCATTTATCTTCTCCAGAGAATCCTGACTAATATAAACTTTTGGAATCAGATCAGCTGAAGCCCAAATGATCCACAGTCATGTGGGAAATAATTAATGTTTAAAAAATGAATGGCTTTTTTTGCACTTGTTTTTAAGTGAGAGCTTCTCCAGACAAGCTTTTTGTTCAGCCATGGCTAAGTGTATTGCTCTTGACTGTCACAAGGTTATTATGATCTCTTTGGCCAAGATGATGCATTTAGCTGTGGCCTTGCAGTGCAGCAGAGAAACTCCTCACAGACAAACAAGAGGCACTCACAAAGAAACTCCGCACCAGGCCTACAACGTATGCTGAGCTTCAAGGAGTGGCTCCAAAGGTGCACCCACAGAAGTTTAAGAGGCAGCTTAACAGATGTACAAAGCTGCAGATCAGAGGGGACATAAAACAGTTAAACTTGCTTAAAGGCACAATGTGTCACCATCTAACAGTTACGTGCATCCTGAGCTCCACTGAGGAGGGAGATGCACGGCCGTGCTCCTGGCTGTCGGCATGCCAGGAAGATTATAAAAACGCCATGCTGTGATATGCTGCCCTCCTGCCGGAGAAGCTACTATTAAGCTGAGTATTTACTGCATCTCTTCAGACAGGAGCGGCAGTGCAGAGTGCTACCTGTCTTCTGGTTGGATAAATTAGTTGTGGGTGTCACAAGATTATAGCTGCCTATTGTTCTGTCTGCTGAAGGTGGAACAAGATGAAAGCCTTGGTCTGCCCTTGTAATGTTTCCTGTGAAATGCAGGAGGCAGCCTCTTTTCTTCCCGAGTTAATGGCAAAACAAGACCTGGACTGACTCGATTAGAGTTTGGGGTATAATTAAAAAGACAACACATGGCAAAGTGGGAGGGAGCATTTATTTATAGCAGGAGGGCATGTATGAAAGGAAGAGGAGGGCGGAGCGAGGAACCTGGGAAAATCAAATGTGGAAGGTGAGCTTGTGTGCATCACTGTAGAGACCAGGACTGTCAGCAGAACAGAAGTACTGAGAAGTCAGTGAATAAAGGATTTTCCATTTGTTCAACTCCTCTCAAAATGTTTTTTATATAAAATGTTTTGCCCTCATTTTTCCATGCTATATGGAGTGGTGAACTCTAAATTAGTGTTAACAGAAATTGACAAGCTCCGCATTAAAAAAAATCAGCCAGCCAGCCCTACAGGCTTAATTATGGAGGGAGAATGTGATGGACGCAAAAATCCTGTTTCGAAATTTTACCACATGCAGTATAAATAAAAGATTATCTCATCCACTAGTAACCTTATAGATCAAAAGCAAAACAAGAAAGAGACTTCACTGGCATTTATAATTATTTATCTCATCTCAGTGGTTTTGTTGTGTTTTGACAAATCCAAAATTTGTAATTTTTTATTACAGCACAAAAGGGGTGGTAGCCCTATTTTGTGCATCTTAGGTGTAAGTTTAGGAAATCACATGAATTAAAATGACAGTTGAAATGGAGAAAGGTTTCCACATGGCAGATAAGACCATGTGGACTTATTCTTTGGCTGATGTTTGTAAAATACCTACTATGTGTGAGCGATATACAGGGTTTGTTTGTTTGTTTGTTTTTAGTATCCTTTATAATGTCTCTGTGGAAAATTCTTAAAGAGATGGGAATACCAGACCACCTGACCTGCCTCCTGAGAAATCTGTATACAGGTCAGGAAGCAACAGTTAGAATTGGACACAGAACCACAGACTTGTTCCAAATCGGGAAAGGCGTACATCAAGGCTGTATATTGTCACCCTACTTATTTAACTTATATGCAGAGTACATCATGAGAAATGCTGGGCTGCATGAAGCTCAAGCTGGAATCAAGAATTCTGGGAGAAATGTCAATAACCTCAGATATGCAAATGATACCACCCTTATGGCAGAAAATGAAGAGGAACTAAAGAGCCTCTTAATGAAAGTGAAAGAGGAGAATGAAAAAAGTTGACTTAAAACTCAACATTCAGAAAACGAAGATCATGGCATCTGGTCCCATCACTTCATGACAAATAGATGGGGAAACAGTGGAAACAGTGTCAGACTTTATTTTGGAGGGCTCCAAAATCACTGCAGATGGTGATTGCAGCCATAAAATTAAAAGACGCTTACTCCTTGGAAGAAAAGTTATGACCAACCTAGATAGCATATTCAAAAGTAGAGACATTACTTCGCCAACAAAGGTCCGTCTGGTCAAGGCTATGGTTTTTCCAGTAGTCATGTATGGATGTGAGAGTTGGACTGTGAAGAAAGCTGAGCACCAAAGAATTGATGCTTTTGAACTGTGATATTGGAGAAGACTCTTGAGAGTCCCTTGGACTGCAAGGAGATCCAACCAGTCCATTCTAAAGGAGATCAGTCCTGGGTGTTCATTGGAAGGACTGATGCTAAAGCTGAAACTCCAATACTTTGGCCACCTCATGCGAAGAGTTGACTCATTGGAAAAGACTCTGATGCTGGGAGGGATTGAGGGCAGGAGGAGAAGGGGACGATAGAGGATGAGATGGCTCGATGGCATCACCAATTCGATGGACATGAGTTTGAGTGAACTCCGGGAGATGGTGATGGACAGGGAGTCCTGGCGTGCTGTGATTCATGGGGTCACAAAGAATCGGTCATGATTGACTGACTGAACTGAACTGAACTGATGCTGGTAAAGATTGAAGGTGGGAGGAGAAGGGGATGACAGAAGATGAGATAGTTGGATGGCATCACCGACTCAGTGGACAAGAGTTTGAGTAAACTCTGGAAGTTGGTGATGTACAGGAAGGCCTGGCATGCTGCAGTCCATGGGATGGCAAAGAATCGGACATGACTGAGTGACTAAACTGATAAAGCTCTGCTGCTAAATCGCTTCAGTTGTGTCCGACTCTGTGAGGCCCTATAGACAGCAGCCCACCAGGCGTCCCCATTCCAGGGATTCTCTAGGCAAGAACACTGGAGTGGGTTGCCATTTCCTTCTCCAATGCATGAAAGTAAAAAGTGAAAGTGAAGTAGCTCAGTCGTGTCCGACTCTTCCCGACCCCACGGAATGGAGCCTACCTGGCTCCCCTGTCCATGGGATTTTCCAGGCAAGAGTAATGCTGCAGCAGGGTTTATATTCTTTGTATGTTCTTAGTTTTATGTTTATTTTTTTCCCTTCCAAATTTTTGTCGTGATCTCATCAACATTAGAACCAAGAATAATCTTTAGCTTCAGCTTTGATATTCAGTCCTATTGCCCAGAGGAGAAGGCAGTGGCACCCCACTCCAGTACTCTTGCCTGGAAAATCCCATGGATGGAGGAGCCTGATAGGCTGCAGTCCATGGGGTCGCTAAGAGTCGGACATGACTGAGCAGCTTCACTTTCACTTTTCACTTTCATGCATTGGAGAAGGAAATGGCAACCTACTCCAGTGTTCTTGCCTGGAGAATCCCAGGGACAGGGGAGCCTGGTGGGATGCCGTCTATGGGGTTGCACAGAGTCAGACACAACTGAAGTGACCAGCTGAGCAAAATTTCTCCTCCCAACTGATTGCCATTAGAAATGCCTCCATGTCTTATCTATCATTTTGAACACTGCTTGCTGCCAATGTATTAGGGTGGCAAGATGATCTGATTTATCCAGGACCTTTTTGATTTACTCCTACTGTCCAGCATAATTATTCACAACCCTCAATAGTGTCCCAATTTGGACAGTAAATATGTTTCTCTTATGCTGTGTTTTTTTTTCTTAGTAAAGCTATGAAGGATTGAATGAGTGAGTGAGTATGTGAGGGAATGAATATGTGTAGTGATTGGAGACTGTTTGAGAATGAAGATCACTTCTAAACCTACAGGCTCAGCTCACTTCTAGAAGGATACTGCCAAAGGGAAAATTGACTTGAACCAAACATGATATCTCTTTCAGATTAAAGCAAAATTTATTTCCTTTAAAAAAAAATGTGTGTATTTGCTTATGGCTGTGCTGCGTGTTCATTGCTGCGCAGGCTCTCTCCAGTTGCGGTGATCGGGGGTTACTCTTGGTTGTGGTGCACAGGCTTCTCACTGCAGAGCACAGGCTCCAGAGTGCAGGCTTCAGTAGTTGCAGTCTTGGGCTCAGTAGCTGTGGTGCATGGGCTTACTTGCCCCATAGCATGTGGAATCTTCCCTGACCAGGGATCAAACTTGTATCCTCTCCATTGCAAATGATTCTTAACCACTGGACCACCAGGGAAGTCCCAGAGCAAAGTTTCTTAATCTCAAACATGTTGACATTTTGTGTCAGAATAGTTGTTGTGAGAGGTTGTCCTGTAAACTGTAGGATGCTTAGAAGTAATGCTTAGAAGCATTTATGGCCTCCCTCTACTGCATGCCAGTAGCATTCCTCACCCCATCTGTGCCAACCCAAAATATCCCAAGACATTACCACACGTTCTTGGAGGGGAGGGCATATTGCCTCCGGTTGAGGACAACTGGGTTAGAGAATGAATAGAATAGATTTTCTAAAATCACAGAAGACAAAGAGGGAAAAAGAGACACACTGAAGCATATAAAGCTGCAGGGTACTTTATATATATGTGTGTGTATGTGTGTGTGTGTGTGTATAAACATATATACATGCTTGCTGCATGCTAAGTCACTTCAGGTGTGTTCAACTCTTTTCGACTCTATAGACTATAGCCCGCCAGGTTCCTCTGTCCATGGGATTCTCCAGGCAAGAGTACTGGAGTGGATTGCCATTCTCTTCTCCAGGGGATCTTCCTGACCCAGGAATCAAACCCATGTCTCCTGCATTACAACCAGATTCTTTACCACTGAGCCACCAGGGAAGCGCCATATAAAGCAGCAGGGTACTTATATACCCATACATATCTATATGTATATATCCGCCCCCCAAAGCATGCACTTTTAAAGCCTAAAGTGCAAAATTTTATTTAAAATTTTAAAATGCATATATGATACCAACTGAGAACTCAAAGATAATTCAAGTGCTGGATTTAGTCTCTACTCATTTAATTTTATTTGAGAGGTTCAGATTTAGTAATTTCTTCATTTGCTTATATGCTGGTAGATATGAAGTCAGAGTGTGTTTTTTGTTGTTGTTCAGATATTTTTTATGTGTGGTGTCAAACTTATGTATGGCCTGATCTCTATCTCTTCTTGACCGGACATGAATGAGAACTAATGAGGGACTGGAAATCCTTTTTCCCTCTCCACTCCTCCTAATTTCTTTTTTTTTTTTTTTTTAATTTTTGTGACATATAGATGGCCCGAAGGCCCATGAAAAGATATTCAGCATCACTAATTATTAGAGAAATGCAGATCAAAACTATAATGAGGTACCACTTTACACTGGTCAGAATGGCCATCATCAAAAAATCTACAAACAATAAATGCTGGAGAGGATGTGAAGAAAAGGAAACTGTTGGCGGGAAATGTCAATTGGTACAGCTGCTCTGGAGTACAGTGTGGAGGTTCCTTAAAAAACTAAAAATAGAACTACCATATGACCCAGAAATCCCACTCCTGGGCACACACTGTAACTTATTTAACCAGTCTACTGTTGATGGACCTTTATTTCCATCCTTTGCTATTAGTTATTAGAAGAAAAATCAGTGAAAGGTATATGCATTTAGATAAAATTGACCACATTTCTCACAGGAGAGATTGCAGTATTGCCAGGAGTGTAAGAAAACATCTCTTTTCCTTTAGCTTTGTCAACATGGTGCATTACTGCATTTTCTGGTCTTTGCCAAATTATAGGGAAAAATGACTTTTCAATATAGCAATGTAGTTTTGTTTTTACATTTTTCTTAACAGCAATGTTGAAAACCTTTCCAGATATTTATGACCATTTATATTTTCCTTTCTGCTGTATCTGTTCCTTGATTCATATTTTGAATTCATTTTTTTCTGTTGAGATGTTATTCTTTTTCTTATTGATTTGTAGAAACTAATTTATACTAGGAAAGGCAGCCTTTGTCATATTCATATGAGTTGCGAATACTATTTTACCAGTTTTGTCTTGATTTTGCTTATGTTAATTTTTGACTTTCAGATTTTTTTTTTTTTACTACCATCTAATATTTTATGGCTTCTGAGTTTAGTGTCATAATCTTAAAGATCTTCCCTGCTATTAGATTATAAAGTAATTTTCTTGTTCTAGAATTCTTTTATTTTTTTTATTTAGATATTTGACCTCTTTTGGACTTATTCTAATGGAAGTTGCTTTCCTATTACCAAACCATTTACTGAATAAGCTTTCTTTTCCATTCTGATTCCAGAGAGCATTTTTATCATATACTAGGTTTGGTTGTATACCTCATACAAACCCAAATATATGTCAATTTCTGGACCTTCAAATCTGTGCAGTTTCTCTCTATTCATATATTATTTTAATAGGCATATTTATTATTTCTTTGGGCTGGTTCCTTCTTTTTACTCCACTTGTTCAGATTTGTACTGGCTAAACTTGCTAATTAATTTCTTTTCCACAACAGTGTTAGTTTTTCTCACTTTAGAATAAATCAATTGGTACATTATTAGGATCAGGTTAGATATATAGCCTAACAGTGAGAATTGACAGCTTTATAACAGTAAATCTAAGAGGATCACATGGCTTTTGATTTGCTTAATCTTTTTGCATCCCTGAGGCATGTTTTAGTTTATCTCATATGTATTTTGCATGTTTTTAAAGTTGATTTCTATCCTATGTTTCTGTTGCTCTTGTAAATGAAAGTTTTTTCTCCCTTTATCTGATGGCCAGTGAATGTTTATATATACAAAAGCAACTAATTTTTGTCTCTCAATACTGAATTCTCTTTATTAGTTTTTCAGATTATCTTTTTAGATTTTTCAAATATCATATCACTGCAAACATGGTTGTATTTCTTCCTTTTCAGTTTTCTGCCTCTAGTTTCTTGCTCTTATCTAATTATTTTGACAATACATTCTGAAAAATTAAACAATAGTGGTGACAGTATAATGGCTAACTCATTCATGACTTCAGGGAGGATTTCTCTAATGCTTTTCCACTCAGCGTTGTTCTTGCTGTTCGGTCGCTCAGTTGTGTCCGTCTCTTTGTGACCCAATGGACTGTAGCACACCAAGCTTCCATGTCCTTTCACCATCGCCCGGAGCTTTCTCAAACTCACGTCCATTGAGTTGGTGATGCCATCCAATTATCTTATCCTCTGTCTCCCCCTTCTCCTCCTGCCTTCAGTCTTTCCCAGCATCAGGATCTTTTCCAATGAGTTGGCTCTTTGAATCAGGAGGCCAAAGTATTGGAGCTTCATCTTCAGCATTAGTCCTTCGAATGAATATTCAGGACTGATTTCCTTTAGGATTGACTGGGTATTTCTCCTTGCTGTCCAAGGGACTGTCAAGAGTTTTGTCCAGCCCAACAGTGCAAAAGCATCACTTCTTTGGTGCTCAGCCCTTCTTTGTGATCCAACTTTCAAATTCATACATGACTACTGGAAAAACCATAACTTTGACTACTTGGACATTTGTCATCCGAGTAATGTATCTGCTTTTTAATACGCTAAGTTTGTCATACCTTTTCTTCCAAGAAGCAAGTGTTTGTTAATTTCATGCCTGCAGTCACCATCTGCAGTGATTTGGGACCTAAGAAAATAAAATCTATCACTATTTCCATTGTTTCCCCATCTATTTGCCATGAAATGATGGGACTGAATGCCATGATCTTAGTTTTTTGGATGTTCAATTTTAAGCCAGCTTTTTCACTCTACTCTTCACTCTCCTCTTTCACTTTCATCAAGAAGCTCTTTAGTTCCTCTTCGCTTTCTGTCCTAAGAGTGGTGTCATCTGCATATCTGAGGTTATTAAGACTTCGCCACACAATCTTGATTCCAGCTTGTGCTTCATCCAGCCCAGCATTTCGCATGATGTACTCTGCATATAAGTTAAATAAGCAGGATGACAATGTACAGCCTTGATGCACTCCTTTCCCAATTTTGAACCAATCTGTTGTTCCATGTCCGGTTATAAGTGTTGCTTCTTGACCAGCATATAGGTTTCGCAGGAGGTAGGTAAGGTGGTCTGGTATTCTCATCTTTTTAAAAATTTTCCACAGTTTGTTGTGATACACAAAGTCAAAGGTTTTAGTGTAGTCAATGAAGGAGAAGTAGATGTTTTCCTGGAATTCTCTTGCTTTTTCTATGATCCAACATGTGTTGGCATTTTGATCTCTGATTCCTCAGCCTTTTCTAAATCCAGCTTGAACATCTGGAATTTCTCAGTTCATGTACTATTGAAGCCTAGCTTGAAGAATTTTGAGCATTACTTTGCTCACATGTAAAATGAGTGTAATTGTGTGGTAGTTTGAGCATTCTTTGACATTGCCCTTCTTTGAGATTGGAATGAAAACTGACCTTTTCCAGTCCTGTGGCCACTGCTGAGTTTTCCAAATTTGCTGTCATACTGAGTACAGCACGTTCACAGCATCATCTTTTAGACTTGAAATAGCTCAGCTGGAATTCCATCAATTCCCCTAGCTTTGTTCATAGTGATGGTTCCTAAGGCACATTTAACTTTACATTCCAGGATGTCTGGCTCTAGGTGAGTGATCCCACCATTGTGGTATCTGGGTCATTAAGATTTTTTGTATAGTTCTTCTGTGTATCCTTGCCACCTTTTCTTAATACCTTTTGATTCTGTTAGGTCCACAGCATTTCTGTCCTTTATTGAGCCCATCTTTGCATGAAATGTTCCCTTGGTATCTCTAGTTTTCTTGAAGAGATCTCTAGTCTCTCCCATTCTATTGTTTTCCTCTATTTTGCTGCATTGTTCACTTAGGAGAGCTTTCTTATCTCTCCTTGCTATTCTTTGTAACTCTGCATCCAGGTGAATATATCTTTCCTTTTCTCCTTTGCCTTTTGCTTCTCTTCTTTTCTCAGCTATTTGTAAGGCCTCTTAAGACAACCATTTTGCCTTTTTGCATTTCTTTTTCTTGAGGTGGTTTTGATCACTGCTTCCTCTACAATGTTACAAACCTCTGTCCACAGTTCTTCAGGCACTCTGTGAGACCTGATCCCTTGAATCTATTCTCACTTCTACTGTATAATCATAAGGGATTTGATTTAGGTCATACCAAATTGGCCTCATGGTTTTCCCTACTTTCTTCAATTTAAGTCTGAATTTTACACTAAGAAGTTCATCATCTGAGCCACAGTCAGCTCCTGGTCTTGTTATTTCTGACTGTATAGAGCTTCTCCATTGTTGGCTGAAAAGAATATAATCAATCTGATTTCAGTATTGACCATCAGATGATGTCCATGTGTAGAGTCTTCTCTTGTGCTGTTGGAAGACGGTGTTTGCTATTACCACTGCTGTTCTTAGCAAAACTCTATTAGCCTTTGCCCTGCTTCATTTTGTACTCCAAAGCCAAACTTGGGTGTATCTCTTTGCCTTCCTAGTTGGGTATTCCAGTTCCCTAGGATGAAAAGGACATCTTTTTTTGGTGTTAGTTCTCGAAGGTCTTGTAAGTCTTCTTAGATCCTTTGAACTTCAGCTTCTTTGGTATTAGGGGTTGGGGCACAGACTTGGATTACTGTGATACTGTACAATTTGCTTTGGAAAAGAGCAGAAATTGTTCTCTTGTATTTGAGATTGCATCCAAGTACTTCATTTCAGCCTCTTTTGTTGATTATGAGGGCTACTCCATTTCTAAGGCATTCTTGCCCACAGTTCAGTTCAGTCGCTCAGTCGTATCCGACTCTGCGACCCCATGAATCACAGCACGCCAGGCCTCCCTGTCCATCACCAATTCCCGGAGTTCACTCAGACTCGTGTCCATCGAGTCAGTGATGCCATCCTGCTATCTCATCCTCTGTCGTCCCCTTCTCCTCCTGCCCCCAATCCCTCCCAGCATCAGAGTCTTCTCCAATGAGTCAACTCTTCACATGAGGTGGCCAGAGTACTGAAGTTTCAGCTTTAGCATCATTCCTTCCAAAGAAATCCCAGGGTTGATCTCCTTCAGAATGGACTGGTTGGATCTCCTTGCAATCCAAGGGACTCTCAAGAGTCTTCTCCAACACCTCAGTTCAAAAGCATCTATTCTTCGGCACTCAGCCTCCTTCACAGTCCGACTCTTATATCCATACATGACCATCGGAAAAACCATAGCCTTGACTAGATGGACCTTAGTCGGCAAAGTAATGTCTCTGCTTTTGAATATGCTATCTAGGTTGGTCATAGCTTTTCTTCCAAGGAGAAAGCGTCTTCTAATTTCATGGCTGCAGTCACCATCTGCAGTGATTTTGGAGCCC
>SJYX01009310.1:231829-275491 GCA_006410675.1 Oreotragus oreotragus | reverse complement strand
CTCTTCACTTTCTGCCATAAGGGTGGTGTCATCTGCATATCTGAGGTTATTGATATTTCTCCCGGCAATCTTGATTCCAGCTTGTGTTTCTTCCAGTCCAGCGTTTCTCATGATGAACTCATAGCATATAAGTTAAATAAGCAGGGTGACAATATACAGCCTTGACATACTCCTTTTCCTATTTAGAACCAGTCTATTGTTCCATGTCCAGTTCTAACTGTTGCTTCCTGACCTGCATACAGATTTCTCAAGAGGCAGGTCAGGTGGTCTGATATTCCCATCTCTTTAAGAATTTTCCACAGCATGCTGTGATCCACACAGTCAAAGGCTTTGGCATAGTCAATAAAGCAGAAATAGGTGTTTTTCTGGAACTCTCTTGCTTTTTCCATGATCCAGTGGATGTTGGCAATTTGATCTCTGGTTCCTCTGCCTTTTCTAAAACTAGCTTGAACATCAAGAAGTTCATGGTTCACGTATTGCTAAAGTCTGGCTTGGAGAATTTTGAGCATTACTTTACTAGCATGTGAGATGAGTGCAATTGTGTGGTAGTTTCAGCATTCTTTGGCATTGCCTTTCTTTGGGATTGGAATGAAAACTGCCAATTTCCAGTCCTGTGGCCACTGCTGAGTTTTCCAAATTTGCTGGCATATTGAGTGTAGCACTTTCACAGCATCATCTTCCAGGATTTGAAATAGCTCGACTGGAATTCCATCACCTCCATCAGCTTTGTTCATAGTGATGCTTTCTAAGGCCCACTTGACTTCATATTCCAGGATGTCTGGCTCTAGATCACATTGTTGTAATTATCTGGATCATGAAGATCTTTTTTGTACAGTTCTTCTTCTTGCCCACAGTAGCAGATATAGTTGTCATCTGAATTAAATTCCCCCTTTCCAGTCCATTTTAGTTCACTGATTCCTAAAATGTTGATGTTCACTCTTGCCATCTCCTGTTTGACCATTTCCAATTTACCTTGACTCATGGACCTAACCTTCCAGGTTGCTATGCAATATTGTTTTTCCAGCATCAGACTTTATTTTCATCACCAGACACATCCACAACTGGGCGTTGGTTGTATCTGATTTGACTCAGCCTCTTCATTCCTTCTGGAGGTATTTCTTCTCTAGTCGCATATTGGGCACCTACCAACCTGGGGAGTTCATCTTTCAGTGTCATATCTTTTTGCCTTTTCATTCTGTTCATAGAGTTTTCAAGGCAAAAATGCTGAAGTGGTTTGCCCACTAAGTATAATGTCAGCTTTTGGACTGAGATAGAAGCATCTTATCATGTTAAGGATCTATATACCAATTTCTCTTTTATTGAAGGTTTTTTAAAATCTGGCATAAATTTTGAGCTTTATCAAATACTTTTTCAGCATCTTTAAATATGACTGTATGATTCTTCTCTTTGGAGCTATTAAAATGACTGGCTGGGCTTCCCTGATGGCTCAAATGGTAAAGAATCTGCCTGCAGTGTGGGAGACCTGGGTTAAATCTCTGATTCAGGAACATCCCCACTTCCTGACCCAGGGAACCCACTCCAGTATTCTTGCCTGGAGATTCCCATGGACAGAGGAGCCATGGAGTCACAAAGAGTTGGACACAACTGAACGACTCACACTTTATATGACTGCTGGCTTCCTAGGTGATGCGAGTGGTAAAGAATCTGCCTTGGGTTTGATCCCTGGGTGAGGAAGCTCCCCTGGAGAAGGGAATGGCTACCCACTACAGTATCCTTGCCTGAAGAATTCTATGGAAAGAGGAGCCTGACAGGCTACAGTCCATGAAGGCACAGAGTCAGACACAACTGAGCAACTAACCCCTTCATATAACTAGATTTATCAATATTGAATCAGCCTTACATTTCCACAGTAATGACAATTTGCCACACTATAATTTTCTTTAAGTTTTAAAAAAAATTTGGCTACAGTGGGTCCTCATTGCTGCACACAGGCTTTCTCCAGTTGCTGTGAGCAGGGCTAGTCTCGTTGCAGTGTGTGGGCTTATTGCAGCGGCTTCTCTTGCTGTGGAGCATGAGCTTTAGGGTGCGGGGTCTCCCGTAGTGGTGGCACACAGACTCAGTTGCCCCGCAGCAGGTGGGATATTCCTGTGTCTCCTGAACTGGCAGGCAAATTCTTAGCTATTGGACCACCAGAGAAGCCCTGTAATTTTCTTTAAATGTAGTATTGGATTATGTTTGCTAATATTAGAATTTTTACATTGATGTTCATATTTGTGAGATTCATTTGTAGTTTTCTTTCTGTGACTAATCTTTGTTAGTTTTGTCTTCATTAAATAATTTGGACACTTTTTTTCTGATACCTCAAATTTTAAACCTGTAATTTAAATAGCAATGAAAGTGTGTGTTTCTAGGAGATTTTGCAAAACTCGTTTGTGACACCACCTGAACCTGATGTTTCATGGGAGGAATAACATTTTGACAACTTTCTCTATGTTCTCATTGATAATTGGCTGTTCAGATTTTCTCTTTTGGATTTATTTTGGTAAATTATATTTTCCTAAAAAATTATTCATTTCATTTGATTTTTCAGATTTATTTTCAGAGAATTGAGCAATATAGGCTCATATTATTCTTTTCATTTCCATGGTATCTGTAGTGATTTCAACTTTATCATTTCTTGTGAATTTCTGCTCTTTCTCTTTTTCTGCATTAGTGTAGGTAATAGTTTATCTAGTTTAAGTTTTTCCTTAAAATAAATTAACTTTTAAATTTATTTAGGTATACTACTTTCTGTTTTCTAGTTAATTTCTCTGTGATAATTTATTTCTTTCACTTTTATGTTCATTCATTACTGTCTTTTTTATTAGTTATTGGTTACTGTGTAAGAAATCACTCCAAAACTTGTGAGTGATAGTCACTCAGTCTTGTCTGACTCTTTGCAACCCCATGGACTGTAGCCCGACAGGCTTCTCTGTCCATGGGATTCTCCAGGCAAGAATACTGGAGTGGGTTGCCATTCCCTTCCCCAAAACGTAGTGACTTTAAATAACAATAACTGTTCAAAAATCTCACATGATTTTTAAGGGTCAGGAATCCAGGTGCAGCTTAGCTGGGTGATTCTGTCTTAGGATCTCTGAGATTGCAGTCAAACTATTAGCTCAGGTCTCAGTCATCAGAAAGCTTGATTGGGTCTGGGGGATCCACTTCAAGGAAGCTTCATCTTTGCTATGTCTTTCAGTATCTCCATCACCGCTGTTAATTGCACTTTTCAGCAAAATAAGAAACCCACTTTTGACTCATTTAATGATCTTTGTCCCGTATTCTGCCTTGTCTGACATCAGACAAGATGACTAACTTGTTTCCTTTCTGTTTTTGTATTTGTCTGGTCTATTTTACTCATTCTTTTGTTTTCAACCTTTCTGAACCACTTTACTTAAGAAGTATCTCTCATGTATGATGTGTAGCTCAAATTTGCTTTTAAAGCCATTCCAAAAGTTATTTTCTTTTAGCAGATGAGGTGAGTTCATTTATATTTACTGGTCTGACAGATCAATTTTGTCTTATTCCTGTAAGATTATTTTGTATTGTGTTTTACATTTTATAGTTTTGTGAGCATTTTCCAACATGTATTCTATTGCTCTATCTATTTGTGCATTTTTTTTTCACGTAAACAGAAAGTTTTAGGTTTTATACAGTGATTACCCTGAAATTGTAAGTTTTTATGATAGTGCATCCTCAGTTTCTTCAGGCAACATGCATTACTTTTTCAAAACATAAAGAATTCTACATATTTCTTTTTCTTCTTTATTCTCTTTTCCACCTTGCAATTTTTGTGGATTATTTCATCTTTCTTGGCATTCTTTTTTTTCAACTGTTAGATATGTATGCTTACCTATATTAACTGTCAATATTAAGATGGTATGCTTTAATCAATCAGCAGCTGTTTAAAGATGAGGAAACCACATTGCAAGTTTTTCTTGTGAATTTGCTTTGCCTTTACTTTCCACTGCTTTCACTCTTATCTTCCCAGCTTATATTCTTATATCATGTCTGCATTTTAAAACATGTATTTATTTGTCTGCCTTGGGTCCTAGTTGCGGCATGCAGGATCTTTGTTGAATCATGCAGTGTCTTTCGTTGTGGCGCACAGGCTCAGTAGCTGTGGCGTGGACTTTCCAGTTGTGCATGCAAGCTCTGGATCAGGGGCTCAGTAGTTGTGGTGCGTGGGCTTAGTTGCCCCACATGCTTGGGATCTTAGTTCCC
This sequence comes from Oreotragus oreotragus, assembly GCA_006410675.1. Classification (NCBI taxonomy): domain Eukaryota; kingdom Metazoa; phylum Chordata; class Mammalia; order Artiodactyla; family Bovidae; genus Oreotragus; species Oreotragus oreotragus. Next base: position 271,267 of record SJYX01009310.1, on the reverse strand, counting down.
TGACCAGGATCAAACCCACATCCCCGGCATTGCAAGGTGGATTCTTAACCACTGAGTGACCAGGCAGTCCCATCATGTCTGCATTTTTAGGGCACAGAATATTTACTTTCTGCTCTATAATCCAAACCACATATTATGGGCGTCCCACCTGGTGCTAGTGGTAAAGAATTCTCCTGCCAGTACAGGAGATATAAGAGACATGGTTTTGATCCCTGGGTCAGTGAGATTCCCTGGAGGAGGGCATGACAGCCTGGAGAATCCCATGGACAGAGGAGCCTGGCAAGCTATAGTCCATAGGGTTGCAAATAGTCAGACATGACTGAAGTGACTTGGAACACACGCACACAGAGCGCTAATACACTAAGTGCTCACATTGGTCCCCTTACTGTCTTATCTTGATTAAGATACTGAGAGTTAGTAATCTAGGCTGTTCCCCAAGAAAGGCTTTGGGAACAATATTCTCTGCATTCTTGCATCTTCAGAAGTATTTGCCTGTTGCCCTTATACCCAATAACCTCTTTAGGTTACACGTTCTCTCCCTGATGATATTGTAGGTGTCACTCCTCTAACTTCTCCATGGATTGCTGCTGTGGAGAATTCTGAGGCCAGCACACCCTTTTTCTTTTGTGAATTACTCCACCTTGTTGCCAAAAGAATGTTGTTGTCATGGTGTTGTCTTGAAGTCCAATAACTTTACTAGGGTATATCTCAATGTTAGCTCTTCTGTTTTCCTGGAATGTGGTTTGTTCTTATGTAGACACAAGTTTTCTTTGACTTCAGAGCAGTTTTCTTGAATTATATCTTTAAATATTTGGTTGAAAGTGAAAGTCACTCAGTTGTGTCCGACTCTTTGTGACCCCATGGACTACACAGTCCATGGAATTCTCCAGGCCAGAATGCTGGAGTGGTATCTGTTCCCTTCTCCAGGGGATCTTCCCAACCCAGGGATCAAACCCAGGTCTCCCACATTGCAGGCGGATTCTTTACCAGCTGAGCCACCAGGGAAGCCCAAGAACACTGGAGTGGGTAGCCTATCCCTTCTCCAGCGGATCTTCCTGACCCAGAAATTGAACTGGGGTCTCCTGCATTGTGGGCAGATTTTTTACCAGCTGAGCTACTAGGATTCAATATTTTCTTCTTTAGCAACCCCAGGTATGCACATGTTTGATCTCTTTTGCCTATTCTCTACCTCCCATCTTTCTTTTTTATCCTTTTAATTCTTTTTTCTGTTGGGTTTCATTTGTATTCCCCCATTCCATCCTCCACCCTCACCTCCCATTTGTATCTGCTATGTTCCCTGCTGTGCTTTTAGCAGCAGTGAGTCTCTCTGGTGCTGTTTCCAATTTCACTTTAATTCCTGTAATGGTTTTATTTTTTCCTTCCATGTTTTTCCTAAGCGCTGCCAGATCACATACCACTTTTCCCTCTGTTGCCTCATGATGTCTTTCTGGAGTTCTTGCATTTCTAATTTGTGCTCTTCTGTCATCTAGTCAATTGCTTCATCAAGGTTTTCTTACTTTGGGGCAGAAAGTTTACTCATAAATTTCATCTACCTTGGGGCAATATTTTCTTGGTGCTTGTCTGCCATTTATTTTTTTCCTGTGTTTCTGTTGATCTTCTGATTGTTTTTTTTTTATCTTTCAACTTCGCAATATGAGTTTTTCCCTGATGAGATAATTTGCCAAAGTTCACACTAAGGCAAACTGGAACTTTTCTTATGTTGCAGAGTGTTGTGTATATATATATTTTTTTTCTTAAGTCAATGGGATTTAGCAGCTATGAGGGTTTTCTAAGGCAAGGTTATTTTTCTCCCCCTCTGACAGGACAAACTATTTCCTACAAATAAGACTTAATGGTTTTTTCTTCTGGCTTCACTTTTTTCCGTCTTTAAATGAAACTATGTACAAGGGTGCTCCTACTGCCAGCCTATGCACCCTGCTTCTATGGTTTCATACGAGGTTTTCAGTTTTCCACATTAGGGTAAACCTTCACCTTTGAAAGGTGTATTCTGTCTTTTCCCAGGATCTGTGTTGCAGGTCCTCTCTCCCCATCTATTGCAAAAAAGTCTCCACTACTTTGGGCAATACTTTCACTTATAGGCTGATGTTCTGGCTATTTCTTGGTTTTGTCAGAAGTGGAGTTTGTCTTTCGTTCTCATTTTCCTCCTTGCCTTTGAGTAGTTTCCAGGAAGAGAAGAAAGAAGTGCTGGCTTTATGGCACTGTATACAAACCCAGAGTCCCCTTAGCCTTTTAAAATTACTATTGTTTGGGTATGTTTTAGCATCTCTACAGTATATTAAAATGTGTATAAACTTTATATCAACATACTGTACCTATAAATATATTAGGTTGAATGCTCCCCCAAAATTTTCATTTATAACTGTTCAAAAAGTTCAGAGAGTACCGAAGTTAAGAAAATCATGTGTATTAAATGCTATTATAAAGGTAAATGCCTAAAGCTGTTGGCCCAGAGAGAATAACATCTCCCTCTTCTAATAAGCCTAGATGGATATCACATTATGTTAGCAGTGAAACTGAGAAGAAAAATGGTTTGAGGAATAATATCTGGTAAAAACACAATAATAATATAATTTTTCTGGTTTTGCAATTGGATAGTATAGTATTTTGTGAAGCACCTTCACATGTTACTGTATTTTATCCTCCAAATGTCCCCATTGAAGGCATATTCTACCCTTTTTATAAATTTGGAACTTGAAGCCCACATAGACTGTGACTTATTTAAGATGAGAGCCAAGCCCTGGCCCCTGAAGTCCTCAGCTACTACCTAAAATTTGTAGAATAACAATAATCGTTGGTGGGATGTGGACTCATACAAAAGCAAGTCCTCTAGTTTAAGAGCTGCCTAGTTACAGAACTTCTCCTAATCAAACACAGAAGTCTTGACTATATTTTTAATGGAATGAAAGCAGACAGAAATGTCCATTTTTTCAAATACTTGAGGTAATATTTTCAAAATCACTTTGACTGGCTCCATAGCACACAAAAAGAGAGCTATTTAAAATATTCATTCTTCAGTTTATTTATCAATGTATATGTTCGAGGCAGGTAACACAATTGAATTTTGAAATGAGAACTAGAAAATGGTCTAGTATTCTTTGTCATCTTACACATTTTATTTTCAACTTATTCAGTGTTCAGATGGCCAGTGGCTTGGTATCAAGTCAATTACTATTTGAGAGTACATCAAATAACCATCACTTAAAGTGTCAGAATAGCTTCATTCTTTTTAAATAAACTGCCTCTTCCATAATTTATTCTGATGCTCTGTGCCAGATGCTGTGCAATCAAATAATTGAAACTTCTATCACTTATAAATGTATCCTAGGCACAGCCAAGTATGTAGTGTCTTACTGATTTATTAGTACAGTCCAAGTGTGTGTGTGTGTAGGGTAAAGCACAAGACAGTTGTGAATAGATTAGCCATGCTCAAAGATTTCAAAAGATGTGTAAATAGCTTTTAGTTAGGCATTGTTTAACAAGCACTGCCAATTCTGTCACAGATTTATGAATGAGTAATTGTTTAAGATTTCTTTATTAAACATTTTTTAGTTTATTAGATAATAATTTTATTTATTTCTGTGCTAGATTTTGTTGCTGTGCAGGCTTTTCTCTAGCTGTGGAGCGTGGGGCTCCTCTAGTTGTGGGCATGGGCTTCTCACTGTGGTGGGCTTCTCTTGTTGGAGAGCACAGGTTCTCAGGAATGAGGGCTTCAGTAGTTGCAGCTCCGGGGCTTAAGCAAGGCTCAGTAGCTGTGGCGCATGGGCTTAGTTGCCCCTCGGCATATGGGATCTTCCTGGGTCAGGGATCAGACTCGGTCTCCTGCATCGGCAAGCAGATTCTTTACCACTGAGCCACCAGGGAAGTCATAAGATTTTTTTTAATGTGCACCATTTTAGAAGTCTTTATTGAATTTGTTATGATATAGTTTATGCTTTGGTTTTTTGTCCACGAAGCATGTGGAATCTTAGCCCCGACTGGTCCCTAGCTTGGGTGTAGGGGACGTAATCTTGTGTCAGAATTGGTGATCTGGTGATCCGTTCAGGGTTCTAACGAAAATTAATGTCTATCGGTACTCTAAAAAAGGATTCTTACAAAATTTTTTATTAAGACTTTTAAACATTTCCCAGCTAAAAGATTTATTTAAGGTCTGAAACCTTATCAACCGTTAGAGGGACACTGTTTGTAAGAACGGATCTTTCACAAGTGAAAAATGATAATTTTATGTTCAACTTTTTGATGTTTTTTTCCTTCCTTTCCTCCCTCCTTCCCTTCTAAAGTAACCTTTCATCTACAAATACATAATTATTACAGTACACTTTAATTTTCAACTCTTCTCCGAAAAAATATACTTTAATAGAGGGACGAGAGACATGGATTAAGAGGTCCGGGATTTTACCGATTAATTTTGGATTGACATAACGAACCAATTAAGTCAACTGTCAATTGGGGTCCCTTATAAAACCGTCAATTAATATATGTAACTGTTAAAAATATACCTATATTTAAATATCACTATTTCGATATTTTAGGATAGGGTCGTTTGTTTAAAAACCAGTATGTTTCCAAATCTAATTAGAATCAGTCATCGTTCTTTACATTAACTCGGTGAAACTATTCCCCAATAAGGGGTCACGAAGTTTCTCGAACAGTAAGAATACTTGACAAAAAGGTGACGTCATGTCAGACGTCTGTTATTACTTGTAAAGATTCCTGGTGTGTAACCATTTATTCTTAAATAGAGTATGTGTGTTTGTGTGTTACACATTTTAGAGTTAGATTTCTTCTCATCTAAGTTTTACTCCATTTCAGACTCATAAACAACTATTCTGAGTCCAAGAACCTGGTAGGCAAAAAATATAATAGAAATTCTATGAGTTCATGATCTAATTGCAAGAAAAGACTTTGAAAATACAAACCAGAGAAATAAGACAGAACTGAGTTGGGGACCAAAATACCAGGGGTTTCTAGGAGGAATCAGAACTGTGAAGATTAGAGGAAGCAGACAGACACATGCAGACAGACACATGAGTGGTGACCCCGTGGTGTGCTGACAGCTGCAGTAGCCTTGGGTCCTCAGCTATCCTGACACAAAGCAATCAGTGTCTAACTCATGCTGGGAAATGAACAGCTCCATGAGGAATATAATACCTGCTTAAAAAATAGTTTATTGGGACTTACTAGGTGATCCAGTGGTTAAGACTCTATTTTCCCAATGCAGGAGGCACAGGTTCAGTCCCTGGTTGGTGAACTAAGATCCTGCATGCCCTGCGTGGCACAGCCAAAGAAAAGAAAGGATAGAGAAAATGCTTCCTGCGGTTGGGGGGGGGATGGGGAGCAGAGTTTGTCAAGAGGAAAAGATATACAAGTCAAAGCATTAAAAATGCCAAGTTTAGGCTTTATCTCGGAGAAGGCAATGGCACCTCACTCCAGTAGTCTTGCCTGGAAAATGCCATGGGTGGAGGAGTCTGGTGGGCTGCAGTCCATGGGGTCGCACAGAGTCGGACACGACTGAGCGACTTCACTTTCATTTTCACTTTCCTGCATTGGAGAAGGCAATGGCAACCCACTCCAGTGTTCTTGCCTGGAGAATCCCGGGGACGGGGGAGCCTGGTGGGCTGCCGTCTATGGGGTCGCACAGAGTCGGACATGACTGAAGCGACTTAGTAGTAGTAGTAGTAGGCTTTATCTTTAAGTTATTGGTGCCTCAAAAGAGTCTTTAAATGAGAGTAGGTCATGGTCAGAGCTAGTTTTGGAAAGCCCCTCTGCTCCAGGAATCCAGAGGAGGATTATATTAGAGAATTGGGAGATGACTTCAAAGCCATCACACCTGGCAAGACCTGAAGTAAAGGAGATGCAGTGGAGAAGACGGTTAGGAGATCACCTTACAACTGTGTAGACAAAGGCTAAACACTTTTTAAATTTAAATACAGTTGATTTACAATGTTGTGTTTCTTCTGTACAGCAAAGTGGTTCTGATATATATGTGTGTGTGTATATATATATATATTTTCAGATTCTTTTCCATTATAGTTTATTACAAAATACCTAAATACATTGTTAACTGGTATCAAACAGTTAATTTTGGAGGCATAGTCAGACAGAGAATATAAGTGATTACTTTCTTCAGAATCATAGATAATTACTCCCAGCCACCATCTACTTTCTGGGTTCTGGGATCTCCAAGCCAAACGGACAAATATTTCTGGAGTGTGGCTGCTCTCAACCCTGAGAAGATTCCATTTCTGTGCCATACACACCCTACTCCAGCTCTGTGGAATGGGGAATGGAATCTGCTTGCACCCAGAAGCAACCTGCATTATGCAAAGCAGTCATGTATGTAGACAGTGTGGGAGAGAAGAAAAAAAATTACTATGTTTTCCATTACCCAATGAGTCCCATCCATCCACCCCTTACCAGTGAATTACGTGTAAATAAATAAATGCAACCAAGTTCACTGGTAAGCTTTAGTGCCTTCCATTAATCAGAGTAATAGGGGGTCTTTTCCAGGGTCTTCACTGATGCTATAGAAAGAAAAATGGTGACACGAGGTCAGTTTAACTCCAGCCCTATGACACTTTGTCAATACAGTATTGGCAATTCAGTTATGGTGAAAAATAGGGGCATTATTTAGCTGTTAGGAGTTAGTAAATAGATTATTTATTATGTTGTCTGTCATCAGTCAGAACCCCAAGCCAATAAGGAGCAGCCGCCCGAATAATTTTTCTGCAAAGGCCTCAAACAGTTTACTAGGGCTCTTTCCCCGAACCCCCTCCACCCCTGTTCTCTTTCCCTCTGTGTGTGTGTCTTAAAATATATTATAGTATTTGAGGTTGATGAATGTGAGAATTTATTAACAGGAAATGAAAAGTGATAGGTATTTAACATTTAATGTGAAATAATCTACTGTAACATAAAAAACTCAAAATAATACTAACTGTTTTAATTGTTCATGGTAATTAAACTGTCACTGTGGTAATTAAAAAGATAGGTGGAGATAAGTTATTGACACAAGCTCTTCAAATAAAGTGGGCTAATTTTAAAAGTAAATTTGACTTGAATAATAGTCTGCCTCGCTCTCTCTTTTTTTTTCAGTAGCAGAATCAAGAGCTGTTTTTATCAGTGTTTACTGGGCGTACACCTAAAGTAAAGTAACCTGAATCAGCATCAATTAAAGTTCTGAGTTATGAAAACTCCTGGTAATAAAAATCTTCACTTTTACTAAATGAAAAGATTATTTACTCTATAATGAGAGAACTATGCTTTAGCTGTTTGAAAAGTGTATATATGTTCATCTCACATCGCATATATAAATAAATTCTGGATAGATCTCTAGTTAAACATTTTTAATTGAACATAGAGTTTCCAAAATATCTTCTTGAATATACGATTGATGCTTGAACAGTTCTAGGATTGGGGTGCTGGCCCTCTTCTACGTCACACACCTGAATATCATTTCTAGTCATCCCTCCGTGTTCAAGTTTCCTTCATTTCCTTAGAGTCACCCAACTTCAACCCATTAGAACTGTAGTATTTACTACTGAAAAAAATCCCAAGTACAAGTGGACTTGCACAGTTCAAACCTGTGTTGTTCAAAGATAAATTGTATATCAGGTCTCTTGAAAAGAAAAAAGTGTCTGGACTGGAAATTCTCTAAAAATTCTGAAATCTTCCATCCTCAATCTGTCCTGTCTTGTTTAAAGTTATATAAGCTTTACAAAATTAGTTGAGAAGTGTTTCCTCTTCCTGTATTTTCTAGAGACGCTTGTTCAGTGTTGGGTTGGTCCAGTAGAACTCAATTGGTATTTTCTTTATAGGGACGTTATTAACTAATGTTCTGATTTCTTTTACAATTATGGGACAATTCAAGCTTTCTATTTCATATTGAGTCAGTTTTGCTAAGTTATTTTTTCCAGAAATTTATCCATTACATCTAATTGTTTAAATCAGTTGGTGTAAAATTATTAATTTGTTGTTGTTCATTGCTCAGTCATGTCCAACTCTTTGCCACCCCATGGACTGCAGCATACAAGCTTCCCTGTCCTTCACTGCCTCCCAGAGTTTGCTCAGACTCATGTCCACTGAGATGCTTGAACAGTTCTAGGATTGGGGTGCTGGCCCTCTTCTACGTCACACACCTGAATATCATTTCTAGTCATCCCTCCGTGTTCAAGTTTCCTTCATTTCCTTAGAGTCACCCAACTTCAACCCATTAGAACTGTAGTATTTACTACTGAAAAAAATCCCAAGTACAAGTGGACTTGCACAGTTCAAACCTGTGTTCTTCAAAGATAAATTTTATATCAAGTCTCTTGAAAAGAAACAAGTGTCTGGACTGGAAATTCTGTAAAAATTCTGAAATCTTCCATTCTCAATCTGTCCTGTCTTGTTTAAAGTTATATAAGCTTTACAAAATTAGTTGAGAAGTGTTTTCCTCTTCCTGTATTTTCTAGAGACGCTTGTTCAGTGTTGGGTTTGTCCAGTAGAACTCAATTGGTATTTTCTTTATAGGGATGTTATTAACTAATGTTCTGATTTCTTTTACAATTATGGGACAATTCAAGCTTTCTATTTCATATTGAGTCAGTTTTGCTAAGTTATTTTTTCCAGGAATTTATCCATTACATCTAATTGTTTAAATCAGTTGGTGTAAAATTATTAATTTGTTGTTGTTCATTGCTCAGTCATGTCCAACTCTTTGCCACCCCATGGACTGCAGCATACAAGCTTCCCTGTCCTTCACTGCCTCCCAGAGTTTGCTCAGACTCATGTCCACTGAGTCAGTGATCCCATCCAACCATCTCACCCTCTATTGCCTGCCTCTACCCTGGCCCTCAGTCTTTCCCAGCATTAGGGTCTTTTCCAATAAGTTGGCTCTTCACATCAGGTAGCCAAAGTATTGGAGCTTCAGCATCAGTCCTTCCAATGAATATTCAGGACTGATTTCCTTTAGGATTCACTGGTTTGATCTCCTTGCTGTCCAAGGGACTCTGAAAAATCTTGTCCAGCACCACAGTTCAAAAGCATCAATTCTTCAGTGCTCGGCCTTCTTTATGGTCCAACTCTCACATCCATACATGACTATTGGAGAAACCATACCTTTGACTATACAGACATTTGTTGGCAAAGTGATGTCTCTGCTTTTTAATATGCTGTGTAGGTTTGTCATAGCTTTTGTTCCAAGGAGCAAGCATCTTTTAATTTCATGGCTACGGTCCCCATCTGTGGTGATTTTGGAGCCCAAAAAGATAAAGTCTGTCACTGTTTCCACTTTTTCCCCCTTCTATTTGCCATGAAGTGATGGGACCAGATGCTATGATCTTAGTATTCTGAATCTTGAGTTTTAAGCCAGCTTCTTTGCTTTTCTTTCACTTTCATCGAAAGGCTCTTTAGTTCCCCTTTGCTTTCTGCCATAATGGTGGTGTCATCTGTATATCTGAGTTTACTGATATCTCTCCCAGCAATCTTGATTCCAGCTTGTGCTTTATCCAGCCCAGCATTTTGCATGATGTACTCTGCATATAAATTAAATAAGCAGGGTGACAGTATACAACCTTGACGTACTCCTTTCCCAATTTTGAACATCTGTTGTTCATGTTGAGTTTTATTTCTTCTTGACCTCCATACAGGTTTCCTGGGAGGCAGGTAAGTTCATCTGTATGCCCATCTCTTGAAGTTTCCAGTTTGCTGTAATCCACAAAGTCAAAAGCTTTAGCGTAGTCAATGAAGCAGAAGTAGATTTTTTCTGGAATTCTCTTGCTTTTTATATGATCCAATAAATGTTGGCAATTTGATCTTTGGTTCCTCTGCCTTTTCTAAATCCAGCTTGTACATCTGGAGGTTCTCAGTTCACATACTGCTGAAGCCTAGCTTGAAGGATTTTTAGTATTACCTTGCTAGCATGTAAAATAAGCACAGTTGTGCAATGATCCAATAAATGTTGGCAATTTGATCTTTGGTTCCTCTGCCTTTTCTAAATCCAGCTTGTACATCTGGAGGTTCTCAGTTCACATACTGCTGAAGCCTAGCTTGAAGGATTTTTAGTATTACCTTGCTAGCATGTAAAATAAGCACAATTGTGCATTAGTTTGAACATTCTTTGCATTGCCCTTCTTTGGGATTGGATTATTATTCATCATATTTCTTAATTAAATTCTAGGGGTTGAAATGCATGTGTAATTATTTCTCTTTTCTTCTTTATATTGGTAATTTCTATTTTATTTTCTTAATCACTGTTACCAAAATTTTCTCTATTTAATTAGTCTTTTAAAAGAAGTAACTTTGGGCTCTCTTAGTCTATCTTTTGTATTTTTTTTTCCATTTATTACTCTCTTGGCCTTTATCTTCTCTATTTTTTGGTTTATTCTTTTCTACTTTGTAGAACATTTTTAGTTGGATACCTTCATGAAATTGTATCATTTATCCTTTTCTATTGTAAGCAACTTAAATGTATTAATATAAAATACCACTTTTCCTGCATCCTAGTGAAAATTTGACATGTATAACTTTCACAATTCTTGTAATGACATTTAAAAATATCTCATATAAGTTCACATTTGATCCAGGAGAGGCCACCAAACCTGAACAGTTCAGCCCCCTTGAAAATTTAGGCAAGTCTGCCCCTAACATGTATGGTGGCTGGAGTAGAAATAAAAATGAGATGTCTCCATATTTATCTCTAAATGCTTAAAAATTATAAATTAACCTGGTACACAAAATCTGTTCCACTTCCCTACTTTGAGAACTATACCTTCATGCAACCAAGCAGAGAATTATGTGTAAAACTGTGACTTTTATATGACTCAAAGTCATATACATGATAAACAAAATGGTAGAAACAATTGAAATTAAATTATTGTTGTACAAATCTGGGTATCCTTTAGATAGTTTAGTGAGATTTGGCTGAGAAATAGGGACTTATACAATTCTTAAGTTATTATATACTTATTTCATAGAAATTATCTTTTTTGCATTTCAGAAAAATCACTTATGATACATTAAAGATGTTCTTATAATTTATTTTCTGTCAACACTGATCTAAAAGATAAAAAAATCAGTTCAGTTCAGTCACTCAGTCATGTCTAACTCTTTGCAGCCCCATGAACCGCAGCACACCAGGCCTCCCTGTCCATCGCCAACTCCCGGAGTCCACCCAAACCCATGTCCATTGAGTTGGTGATGCCATCCAACCACCTCATCCTCTGTTGTCCCCTTCTCCTTCTGACTTCAATCTTTCCCAGCATCAGGGTCTTTTCAAATGAGTCCGCTTTTCCCATCAGGTGGCCAAAGTATTGGAGTTTCAGCTTCAATATCAGTCTTTCCAATGAACACCCAGGACTGATCTCCTTTAGGATCAACTGGTTGGATCTCCAAGGGACTCTCAAGAGTATTCTCCAACACCACAGTTCAAAAGCATCAAATCTTTGGCGCTCAGCTTCTTCACAGTCCAACTCTCACATCCATACATGACCACTGGAAAAACTATAGCCTTGACTGCTGCTGCTGCTGCTGCTAAGTCACTTCAGTCATATCCGACTCTATGCGACCCCATAGATGGCAGCCACCAGGCTTCCCCATCCCTGGGATTCTCCAGGTAAGAACATTGGAGTGGGTTGCCATTTCCTTCTTCAATGTGTGAAAGTGAAAAGTGAAAGTGAAGCCACTCAGTCGTGTCCGACCCTTAGCGACCCCATGGACTACAGCCTACCAGGCTCCTCCATCCATGGATTTTCCAGGCAAGAGTACTGGAGTGGGGTGCCATTGCCTTCTCCATAGCCTTGACTAGATGGACCTTTGTTGGCAAAGTAATGTCTCTGCTTTTTAATATGCTGTCTAGGTTTTTCATAACTTTCTTTCCAAGGAGTAAGCATCTTTTAATTTCACTGCTGCAATTACCATCTGCATGATTTTCAAGCCCAGAAAAATAGTCAGCCACTGTTTCTCCATCTATTTGCCATGAAGTGATGGGACCAGATGCCACGATCTTAGTTTTCTGAATGTTGAGCTTTAAGCCAACTTTGTATAAAAGGTAGAGTTGCTATCAAGAAACCACCCTCCCCCTTGCTGCTAGCCACAGCCATTCTGGCTTTATCCAGTCCCACCTCACAGTTTTTTTTTGCCTTTCCTGTTTTCTAATAGGCAGGGCTCTTCAGAGTCTTCCTGTACTTCTGATAAAGTTAGTAATACTTCTACGAGTGTGTCCTTTCTAGGGTTTAATTACAAAAGCTCTGCACTGTTCTGCAGTCTAAGAGAGTCTTTGAGCACCTTATCAGCCAGAATTCCAGAAGTGAAAGTCCTCTCAATCCAATATATTGAAATCATCTATGCTCTCACATCCTCACATAGACTGCAAGCTCTTGGAGGCCAGGTTTCATGTGTTGTTTATGTTTAAACTCACCACAATGCCTAGTACATTATACACACTTAATAAATATTTATGGAAATAGAATGACCAGGAAAGTCACAAAAGAAAGAAGGATATGAACAAAAAGAGAAAATTCCCAATAACCTGAGGAAAACATCTGCAGCAGATATTGCAGAATGCTCTCATCTTTAATATGTAGAGTTCACCAGATCGATGCAGAAAAGCCCCAAACAATATATGTAAAGTATCTAAAAGGCAATCCTCAAAGGACAAAAAATACAACTAGAAATAAACTCCTAAACTAATACAATACATTGGAACCAATTTGGCAGTCAGAAGCCTCATAATATTCAATTACTTGACCTTGTAATTCCCTTGCTAAAAATTTATGTAAGAAAATTAGAAATTTTGGAGGGAAAAGTTTGTTTATCTAACACAAGCATGGTAAGGTCTTTCTTTTTCTATCGCTCAAGAGGTTCTTTGTCATCCTTGCTGGGCTAGAGTAGGAGGAGCATCAGAATCCAGGCATTCAGAGTTAATAAGAAAATGGCTAGACAATTAGAGGACACTGGATACTTGCCAAAGGCTTCCCAGGGGGTGCTGTGGAGTTTTATGCTTCCCCTTGGGTGTGACTAACCCTGCACCCCTGTATCAGCCATCACATCAACACCTGGCCCTCACTGAAACAAAGAGTGAGATTCTCAGATGACCACACACACACATTGGAATGCAAAAGGTCTTCATTCTAATCACATGCAAATAAAAGCTCTGCCCACTAACATTTAACACTGATTTACAACTCAGAAACAGTGACTCCTGTGGAGTCTTGGTTCCAACTGGTCTTGTTCAGTTGCTCAATTGTGTCCCACTCTGCAACCTCACGCACTGCAGCACACCAGGCTTCCCTGTCCTTGACTGTCTCCCAGAGTTTGCTCAAACTCATGTCCATTGGGTTCATGATGCCATCCAACCACCTCATCCTCCTTTGGCCCTTTTCCTCTTGTCCTCAATCTTTCCCAGCATTAGGGTCTTTTCCAATGAGTTGGCTCACCACATCAAGTAGCCAAAGTATTCGAGCTTCAGTTCAGCATCAGACCTCCTAATGAATATTCAGGACTGATTTCCTTTAGGACTGATTGGTATGATCTCCTTGCTGTCCAAGGGACTCTCAAGCATCTTTTCCAGCACCACAGTTCAAAAGCATCATTTCTTCATTGCTCAGCTTTCTTTATGGTCCAGCTCTCACATCCTTATATGACTACTGGAAAAACCATAGCTTTCACTATAGGGACCTTTGTCAGCAAAGTGATGTCTCTGCTTTTTAATATGCTATCTAGGTTTTTCATAGCTTTTCTTCCAAGGAGCAAAGCATCTCTTAATTTCATGGCTGTGGTCACCATCTGCACTGATTTTGGAGCCCAAGAAAAATCAGTCACTATTTCCATTTTTACCCCATCTATTTGCCATGGCCTTGAGCCCCTTGGAAATGTAAGGCTTTGATCTAGGTGGAATGGCCATCGGAGCTTATTAGCAGAAGGGTTGGAACATCTCAGTTTATCTAGCTAACTGCCCAGGCCACTTTATGGAACAAAAGCTCTCTGCACAGGTCACTCCTCGGTGATAATTAGCACAAATGATTTTTCTTGGAACCATAGTGATAGAGCATCTGGAAACTGACAACAGGTCCCTAGCTGTCCATCAAGAAGCACGAATGAGCCATGCTGCCACCTGGCATAGGAGAGCTTTACACCACCACCAGCTCACATGTCATTTCTTCACAGAATGTACTCAGCTGGCTTAGCCGGTAATACACTAATGTGATTTCAACTCAACAACAGAGCTAAATACCAGAGGAGTAGGGCACTTGGAGCAGAAAAGAAAGGGAATGAAATAACTATCATTACCTCCTTAACTTCAACAACTGTGAAAGAGTCCTCTTCCCGAGAAACCCAGATCCCCAATTTCAGACGGTGTAATGGCAGGCAGCCAGCTTTGCAGGACAGAAGCAGAAACACTTGTCTGCGATGAGATCTCTCTCCTTTCCCACTGAACAGGTGAAGGTGATCCTCTGGCCTCAGTCCCAGCCCAGGGTTCAGGCCCCAGACCTCATCATCCATTTGATCCTAAATATTGGTTTGTACAATCTTATTGTTGTTCAGTCACTAAACTGTATCTCTTTTGCGACCCCATGCACTGTAGCCTGCAAGGCTCCTCTGTTCTCCACGATCTCCCAGAGTTTGCTCAAATTCGTGTCCACCGAGCCAGTGATGCTATCTAACCATCTCATCCTCTCCCTCCCTCTTCTCCTTTTGCCTTCAGTCTTTCCCAGCATCAGGGTCATTTCCAATGAGCTGGCTCTTTGCATCAAGTGGCCAAAGTATTGAAGTTTCAGCAACAGTCCTTCTGGTAAATATTTAGGGTTGATTCCCTTTAGGATAGGCTCGTTTGTAGAATCTTATTGAAAATTAAAATAATAGCTATGCACTGCCATTAGAGAAATGTACACATGCTACTGTCTACATAGTATCAGTCAAACTCAAGGACACCAGAGGAACCACCAGAGGCCCATCCATGGAGCCCCTTCCACTGTTCTGTCTAGTGGAAGCTAGTTCTGTCTGCTCTTACACCACCACTACCCATTCCTGAATGGGAGCAGGGAGGTCTATTCTGCTGAATAGAGCTGTAGGAGGAAGCCTTACAACTTTTCCCAACACAGAGCTCCAGAAGTCCACTTGGACTTTATTTCTGGAGGCCTGTGGATAAAACATCCTTGTCATTCTGTCCATCACTGTCCACAGTTAAGACTGTTCCAGAGGAACCCTTCTGAGTCACTTCCCTCTCAGTGGATTTATATATATAGTTCTCTAATGATGTCAAAAAGCAGTTCAGTGCTAAGGAAAAACAAAACCACTTATGGTAAGAAATTAAGAGTGAAATTACAAAAAGCGTTTTTTTAATGGTATTCTGGTTGCATTTTTCAACTAAGAGTCATAAAATCATTTCCCAAGCCAGAGTATCATTATCCTCATTTCACAGGTGGAAAAACAGGAATTACAGAGAGGTTAATGGCTGTATCTGAAAGCACACAGCACGCTCTCATCAGAAAGAGCTGAAAATACAGGTATAGTCAAGGGCTCATA
Organism: Oreotragus oreotragus; assembly: GCA_006410675.1. Taxonomy (NCBI): domain Eukaryota; kingdom Metazoa; phylum Chordata; class Mammalia; order Artiodactyla; family Bovidae; genus Oreotragus; species Oreotragus oreotragus. The sequence continues at coordinate 255,745 of SJYX01009310.1, read as the reverse complement.
CTGTTCTGTGATAACCCAAACTTTATGAACAAGTTTGGCTTGGCCCTAATTGGCATTCAATTTTAAAAAATGTCTTTCATTAAAAAATATAATTTGAAGAACTGGGTAATTGACTCACATTTGATTAAGGCAGAGTCTATTGGATTAACATGATTAATAGATAAAATTATAATCAAACAGAAAGTGGTACAAAAGGTGACTAAGTCATGAATCACATTAAGATACTAAATTTTTAAAAGATGAATATGCTGGGCTTTTATGGCGGGATATTCATTTCACAGTGAATCTCATACTGTTCAGCTCTTGCTAGTAAAGTAATTAGAATGGAGTCTGTGTTCAGGATTAAAAGAAGTGCTTGTGGGGTGTTTTGATTTCACAGTAAGGAGAACCCCAACTATCTTCATTCTGATTTTCCCAAATCATTTGTTCATTGGTAATTTCTCAATCTGGTAGTAAAGGAAGCTGCTGCAGTGGTTCTCTCTACTCATGACTAAATAGAGCTGATGCCACATCATATTCAAAGGCCCCTTTCAGGAACTCTAATGTTGACCAATCTGTACGGGGATAACATACACCACAGTTTTACCTATAAATGCAAAATTAGATCCTCATCGGAAACTTAGGTGATATGAAGCCATTTCCAGATAGCCAGGCCAGGAAGTAAAGTGGAAAATAGGATACATGAGTTTTTTCATTATCATTCAGTCTTAAGTCTGTTTTGCCCAAGAAATGGAAGCTGCTGTGGCATAAATGGATGTGAATCTGAAAGTCCCCTTGGGATGTCCCTGGTGGTCCAGTGGTTAAGTCATTGCCTTCCAACGCAGGGGGTGTGAGTTCAATCCCTGGTCAGGGAGCTAAGATCCCATATGCCACGTTGCCAAAAAACCAAAACATAAAACAGAATCAATATTGTAAAACAATATTGTAAAATATTCAATAAAGACTTCAAATCTACATTAAAAAAAAAAAAACATTCTTCTTACCACCAAGTCTTTCTGTTTCAGAGAAATGACTAGGTAGTGACAACCTCCTTCCAAAAACTCCCATGTCTGCATGTACTGGGAGGTGGGAAGGAACTGGGAGGCATAATCTTCATCAGTATCCCCAGATCACATAGCCACCTCACATAACATACAGTACAAAGGAAAAACAGACTTCCTACCGCTCCAGTGTAGTCTCCCTGGCTCAGATGCATGGAAGATTTGCTTCCTACTTCTGGTTTGGTTTTCCATCAAGCTGCTTGCATTGTCTCAATACATATCTTCTGTGTGTCAAGGCATATGCTGTCTGATTGGACACACCCATCCTTTTGACAGTCTTGTAACTTTCATTGATTCAGCTTAACCCATGGTGTTGGTCAGTGTCTCAAAGTACCTAAACCCCAGGAACAGTGGCAGACTCAATGGTGAAGTCATATAGTGTGCACAGTGCTTCTAAAATACTTTTAGAAATAGATGTATTTATTTAAATAAATAATGCCTTGTAAGACTTATTTATGTGTAATACCTGGCGTTGCTGATGGTAAGATAAGAGAAAAATTTAAGAAGAAAGTTCTCCGTATTTTTCTCTAGGGCCCAGAGCCATCATTGTTAGACTCTGATTATTTTCATAAGTTGCTTTAAATCCTCTCTGGAACGAAAGAAAAAGCAAGCAGCAGTATTTGTTGAGTACTCACTATGTGCAAATTATATGCTGGGTATTTTTCTCATATCTGTTTTCTTTAATGCTCAAACCAGGCTGTTGATCATCAATTCTACTCCCAGTGAATTGTCAGATATTTGCCATAAGATACAGGGCTCATGTAGGCCTTTTACTTGTGGAGTCTGCAGCAGGCAAAGCAAAAAGAAGAAGCAGCGAAACCTCCAAAATGAGGTGGAGTTTGTGCTTACAAGTGTCAGGACACTTATGCTAGAGAGTCAGGCTTGACTTTTTAAAACATTTTATTGAAGTACAACAAAGTGATTCGGTTATATCTATGCATGTTCTCGGGGAAGGTGATGGCACCCCACTCCAGTACTCTTGCCTGGAAAATCCCATGGACGGAGGAGCCTGATAGGCTGCAGTCCATGGGGTCATGAAGAGTCGGACACGACTGAGCGACTTCACTTTGACTTTTCACTTTCATGCATTGGAGAAGGAAACGGCAACCCTCTCCAGTGTTCTTGCCTGGAGAATCCCAGGGACGGAGGAGCCTGGTGGGCTGCCGTCTATGGGGTCGCATAGAGTCGGACACGACTGAAGTGACTTAGCAGCAGCAGCATACATATTCTTCTTCATGTTCTTTTCTCGTATGGTTTAGTACACAGTATTGACCATAGAACCCTGTGCTATACATTAAGAAATTGTTGTGTATCAAGCCTAAACTTTCTTAATTGCCAGAAATGCTAAAAGAAATGACTTAGCTTCTACTTTCTCAGGTGTGGCTTTTCCTGTATATACCCTAAGTGGGAGACACCACTGAAGAGATAACTGATCCAGCAGCAGGGCCGATAAGGAGCAAAACACTTCTCTTCTCGCTTGCACCGCAAGTCTTTGTATTTCAGTGAGACTCCTGCCTGTTCAGTATCATGGGCACTGTGTTTCCCACAGTTCCTCCACAAGCCTTAGAGAATGGAAACGCTTGTGCTTTGGGGATGTAACAGGTTTCATTTGCATGATTAGTTTTCAGAGTTGTAGGAAGCCCATCTTCACATTTGAGGGTGTGTGACATAGTCGAGTCTAAAATATATTCAGAGGTCTGCCCTTTCCCCACTGAACAAGTGGGATGCTTGGGTCTCTGCTCTGATCCTGAGCTCATGGAAAGAAGTGTCCTTCTAAGAGACAAAATCCAAACCTAAATATTGGTCATGTGCCAGATAGGCAGTGCAAACAAAGTATGGGTCTAAAGGAAGTAGATGGGAAGACAGCAAGATTACTTGGAACCTGCTCAAGGAGACATCAGAGCTGTTCAGCACCCCTCTGGGCAAGTCACATGGTGCTGGAAGGCAGGCATGGAGACTTTTATAGAGACTGTTTAGTGGGGAGAAATTGTTCAGAGCACTAACAAGTGTTTCAGGTCTCACTGTGCCCTAGGGAGGCATTCCATAAATGTTAGGCAAATGGTTTAACTTTTGTTCAAGCAAATGCACTCTCTCAGTGGTTGCTGAAGCAATGAACAGTTAGACCTCTGTTACTGAGGCAAGTTGCAGTCAGCTGTTTCCACCGTAAGCTGTCCAGGAAGCTAGATGTCAGGCTGGTTCTGTAGGCTGAGAGTTTGCCACATGTGCAAACACACACATCAGAACACTGTTCTAATAAGAATACAGTAGGCAAACAAGAAGAGTCTGCCTTATCCCCAGACAACAAGTTTTCTCTGTTTGTCATTGAAAACACTGCACAAAAATAGTAACATCATATATCTTACCAGACAGAAAAGTCTTTTCTTTCTTTCTTTTTCATTAATTATTTTTACAGTAGGTCCTTGTTGGTTTTATGTTTTAAACATAGCTGTGTGTATACATGTCAGTCCCAAATTCTCAGGCTATCCCTCCCCACCTCCCTTTCCCCTGGTAAACATTAATTCCTTATCTAAGTCTGTATGTTTCTGTTTTGTAAGTAAGTTCATTTGTACCATTTTTTTTTAGATTCCCAATATACGCAATATCACATGAAATTTGTCTCTGTCTAACTTACTTCACTTAGTATGATAATCCCTGGGTCCATCCATGTTGTTGCAAATGGCATCATTTCATTCTTTTAATGGCTGAGTAATATATTGTATGTATCACGTCTTCTTTATCTGTTCATCTGTTGATGGACATTTAGATTGCTTCCATGTCCTAGCTATTGTTAGTGGTGCTGCAATGAACATTGAGGTGCATATATCCTTTGAACCATATTTTCCTCTCCATATATTCCTTTTGAACCTAATTTGCATCAGTATTTATATTGTGTCTCATACAGTACTTGGTACTATAGTATGTACAACAGGAATGTTTGAAGTAAAGTGAAGTCGTTCAGTCGTTTCTGACTCTGCGACCCCATGGAGTGTAGCCTACCAGGCTCCTCCAACCCTGGGACTCTCCAGGCAGGAATACTGAAGTGGGTTGCCATTTCCTTCTCTAGGAGAACTTCCCAACCCAGGGATCGAACCCAGGTCTCCCATATTGCAGGCAGATGCTTTACCATCTGAGTCACCAGGATACTATAGTATGTACAAGAGGATTGTGTGACATGTCCTTTAACGCTGAAAAAAAAATGACCTTTTGTGAAAGGTAATGTTTAGACATATCCAAGAGGTAACTTCTCAATAAAGGAATACATTTTCCAAAAATACCAAGTTATATTCTCAGAATATTACACTTCCATCGTTCCCTCACACAGTTCCATGGCAGAAGAGATGCCAGGGATTCCCACGGCTTCTTGTTGGGCTGGGTTTGACATCTGATATCAAACTGCTCTCTATCAAGTCCTCCTTAACCCAACCAATAAACTTCTAGAGAACCAGCACCTATTATGGACTGAGGTGGAGGAAAGAGTGGGACAGGTAAGGAGGAAGATTCCATGTAAACGCACAGATCTTCATAATACAAAGAGAAACATGAGAGGAAGCTGGTTACAAGAAAGAGATTTATTACACAAAGGTGCTTTTGCTCATTTTATGTGACCACCAGAAGGTACAGTCGCCCTCACGTCTGCTCTGGAGCATATGGAAGGAAAGACATTTCTATTTATTAGGTTGGGAAAAATTTTAAGGGGGTGGGCGGGTTCGTTGTTGTTTTAAAGGAATGAAGTCAAGTGCAGACAACTTTAAAATATTGCTGCCACATCCGTGCATCTAATTGAGTCACTCATGGGTCGTCAGGCTCTAGAGTATAACGATTTGTCAGCATAGGACACAGAGTGGACCAATTTAATACTTGCTGCAGGGGTTAGAATTTCCACAGCCTTTGATCAGATATTTTTTTTTTTTAGGTCAGTAACATTTAGAGGTAGATAAAAAACGTCAAGTAATTGCTGAGAAACTAGATGGTTTGTGGCTAATTTGCAAAAGCACAGATTACATTGTTATTTGGATTTTAACCGCTTAACAAAAGAGTCTTGAGATTTTTTGAAGAACACATTAGCATTGATACCATGGTATGCAGCCCCTTCTGTAGCATGCAGAAATCTGCCATCTTCCCTCCTGGACACGCCCCCCTTGTTTGCTTGTTCACTGGAGCCTTCAAATAGGCAATGACCTTCGTGTTCTGCTAGATAATAAGATTGAGTGTGACACTATTGCTACTGTACACCTCCTCTTTACAAAAATGGATAATGAAACTCTGTATTCTTTACCTTAGAGCAGGATAAAGAAAATTGAAATCTAATATATAACTGGTGAAATTTCTGTTATTAAGTTGCCTATATTTGATTGTGCTAGGCCTTTGTTGCTGTGCATGGACTTTCTCTAGCTGGGGAGAGAGAGAGCTACCATCTAGCTGATGTGAGTAGGCTTCTCAGTGCAGTGGCCTCTCTCATTGCAGAGAACAGGTTCTAGGGTGCGTGGGCTTCGATAGTTGTAGCGAGTGGACTCAGTATTTGCAGCCCGCTGGCTCCAGGGCACAGGTTCGGCATTTGTGGACCCCCAGGGTCACCTCCTATCTGTTATTTAGAGAGAGCTTCTAAGAGCATCTCAGAGGTAGAAGAGAATGCCAAAAGAAGTTTTGTGTTATTACTTGCAGACACTGTTCCTTCTCTACCCACCAGCCCAGAAATTGTTTCTGGAAGAGGCTTCACAGACCTATTTAATCTCTGAATGTGTAACTCAGCCAGTGACCTCATTTTTCAGGCACCAGCCCTAAACACAGTATTCTAAGAATCAGGCAGCTACACTCTGGTGGCCCACCTTGAACTTGTCCTCTACCAGAAACATTAGGACTTGTCCCCTGACCCACAGTTTTTTACCTGACAGCTCACTGGCTTCCTGCTGTATTTAGAAACAGGACAGGGAGGGGTAAACCCAGCTGATATTACTCTCTGGAGTGTTTCATTCCACTTTAAAAAGAATGGTTTTTTTAAATTAGTGTATTATTCCACTGGGCTTCCATGACATAATGCCATAAATTGGGTTTTTTAAACAGAAGACATTTGTTTCACATAGTTCTAAAGGCTGAAAAGGCCAAGATCAAGATTCTGGTTGACAAGGTTCCTGCTGTCCCGGTCATGGGGTTCTCAAGGCAAGAATACTGAAGTGGTTTGCCATTCTCTTCTCCAGTGGTTCTCATTCTGTCTGCCCTCTGAAGAACTGGCTCATTTGAAAAGACCCTGATGCTGGGAAAGATTGAAGGTGGGAGGAGAAGGGGATGACTGAGGATGAGATGGTTGGATGGCATCACTGACTCAATGGAGATGAGTTTGAGTAAGCTCTGGGATTTGGTGATGGACAGGGAAGCCTGGCGTGCTGCACTCCGTGGGGTCACAAAGAATGGGACGAGACTGAGCAACTGGACTGAGGTTCCTGCTGAGACCTCTTTTCCTGGCTTGTATATGGCACCTTGTTGTTATGTCCTCACATGCCTTTTTCTAAGTGTGTGCTCAGGAAGAGAGAGGGAACGAGCACCCTGGGATAATTTTTTATGAGGACACTAGTCCTGTCTGATCAGAGCCCCACCTTATGACCACATTTAAACATAATTACTTGCCTAGAGTCCCCATCTCCAAATACAGCCACAATGGCAGCCAGGGCTTCACAAATCTTCATTTCAAAAACCTAAGTGTAACTCTAACTTCACCTACCCCTTCCATTCATCTTGCATAATCTTTATGTTGCTGATTATCATAATCACATTTTCCAATTCTGTTTTTCATATATTCTTATTATTTAAAAGTTTGGGATAATTCAAAGACATATAGTGAAGAAAGTTTAAAATTATCCCAAGTAATCACTATTAAATTTTAGAGTGCATCCTCTTTCAGTATTTTTCAATGCATTTCTATATATTATGTATAGAATATAAACTAACAGTGGACTATACAAAACTTAATAGGCAGTATTTGTCTCTTAGCATGGTATCATAAATATTTCCCCAAAGTGACTCAGAACTTGATCACATATTTTAACAACTGCCTAATATTTGATAACCTGGCAGCATCATGATTTATTTATTCTGCTGTTGATTCCTTCTAGTGTATTTTTCATTTCAGTTTTTATATTGTTTATCTCTGTTCTTTAAAGCACCTAGCTCTTTATTAAACGTTTCTGATATCCTCTCAGTCTGTGCCTCCATTCTTTTTCTGAGATCTTGGATCATTTTTACTGTTACTACTCTGGATTCTTTTTCAGGTTGCTTGCCTTATCTCCACTTCACTTAGTTGTTATTCTGGGATTGTATCTTGTTTCTTCATCTGGAACATATCCCTCTGCTGTCTCATTTTGTCTGATTTTCCGTGTTTGTGGTCTCCATTCCTCAGGCTGCAGGACTGTAGTTCTTCTTACTTCTGGTGTCTGCCCCCTGGTGGATGAGGTTAGTCCAGGGGCCTGTGCAGGCTTCCAAGTGAGAGGAACTGGTGCCTGCCCACTGGTGGGCAGGACTGTGTCAAAGGGTATGTTTATAGGTGGCTGTGGGTTCAGGCTAACTTTATACAGCCTATCTGCTGATGGGTGGGGCTGTGTTCCCACCCTGTTGGTGGTTTGGCCTGAGGTGTCTCAGCACTGGAGCCAGGTCTCGATGCCAAATTGGTGACTTCTGGGAGCACTCACTCTAATGAATATTCCCTGGGGCTCCTGCCACCAATGTCCTTCTCCCACATACAGCTACTCTCTGCCTCCCCAGGACTACTCAAAGGTAGGCCTGGACCATGCTCCTATGGTGTCATTCCTTTGTCCTGGGTCCCAGTGCATGTGAAACCTCATGTGCGCCCTCCAGTAGTGGAGTCTCTGTCTCACCCAGTCCTGTGGAGTGCCTGCACTCAAGCCCACTGGCCTTCAAAGCCAAATGCTCTGGAGGCTCCTCCTCCCAGTGCCACATCCCCAGGCTGGGGAGCCTGACTTGGGGCTCAAAACTCTCACTCCTATGGGAGAATCTCTGTGATATAATTATTTTCCAAGTTGTGGGTAGCAGGTATGGAATATGATTATATCATGAAAACATCCCTCCATGGTGGCTCATATGATAAAGAATCTGCCTGTATTGTGAGAAACCTAGATTTGATCCCTGGGTTGGGAAGATCCCCTGGAGGAGAGCTTGGCAACCTATTCCAGTATTCTTGCCTGGAGAATCCCCATGGACAAAGGATCCTGGTGAGCTGCAGTCCATAGCGTCTCAAAGAGTTGAACATACTGAGCAACACGTCAGCAACACATCATCTCATTGTGGCTTCCTTTTTGTCTTTGGGTGTAGAGTACCTTTTTTGGTAGATCTGAGTCTTTTTTGTCAGTGGTTGTTCAGAAGTTAGTTGTGATTTCAGTGTTTTCATGATAAGTGAACTCAAGTCCTTCTACTCCATCATCTCGTCTCCTGCCTCTCTATTGGAATCTTGATATGAACATTTATTTGAAAACTTCTAGTTCTATCCTCTTTCTTTGATAATAAGAGGTGATTTGATTGATAAAGATGTGTCCCCTCCTCTTGAATTGCTCCGTCTTTTCCATGACTTATCATGACATCCAGGTTTATCTGCTTTTAGGAGTTCACCTGAGTCTGCAAATTATTGAGATCTCCATCTAAACAATAAACAAAGGAAAAGCTTAAATATGCTTTAGTTTATTTACATCTAGAAATTGATGGAAAATAATGTAGAGGTGATAACATGAGTAGTTACAGCAGAGAGCTTCACCTATGTGCCTATGAGTTTTCTCTGCATCTCAGCTGTGGCAACCAGAGCATGCCAGTGAAAGTGTAGTTGCTCAGTCGTGTCCACCTCATTGAAGCACCATGGAGGGCTCCTCTGTTCATGGAATTCTTCAGGCAAGAATCCTGCAGTGGGTAGCCATTCCCTTCTCCTGGGACTCTTCCTATCCCAGGGACTGAACCCAGATCTTCTGCACTGCAGGCAGATTCTTTGCCATCTGAGTCACCAGAGAAGCCCAGAGCACGCCAGTCATCACCCCAAATCCAAGATTTCCCTCATGAAGAGTCAGCCACAGCAATGCCTCATATTTGCTCAGCTTGTCCAATCAAACGGACCATAATGGCTAATATTTTTGAATGTTTGTATTGTGCCGCTCACTGTTCTGACCTATTTAAGTGTAAACTGGGAAGAAACACTTGAGAAAGACTCCTATTATTTGTGGTCTCCTCTTCCAGGATGTTTCCTGGAAAAATTACTGAGATTGAGTTTTGACCCCTTCATCCTCTGCCCATGTAATTTATCATCTAAATTGAGATACTTTAAAAGTGAAAAAGAAGACTGATAATTATGAGACAACAAGGGTAAACTGGCCCTGTCCCAGCTGGACTGGAATAGATGGCCACTGGAATCACAGCACACCCCTGCCTCCAGCTATGGTTGCTCTGAGTTAGATTCAATATAGGTGCTCAAGTTACTCTCTTCACTAGAAGTCCTCAACCAGCATTTGTAGGGACTGCCTAATAATGTACATGTTTACCATTATTTAATCATTTCTTCCTTTCAGTCTTCACCTATTAAATATAATTCTATATTAAATTTATTTTATGCATGAAAAATCCTTAATATAGATTTTGAGCAAACTCTGGGAGTTTTCCTTACATAGATTTTTCATTTGGACTAGTCTCAACATAAAAAATTGCTTTCTCCAGTTTCTTGCCTAATCAATATTAATTACAAAGGGAAAAACGAATAACTTTGCAATAGAGAAAGCTGATGGATACCACCTCAGTGAAGTGATTAAAGTCAATATAAACACTAATAAGACTAATCAAACTGGGAATTCCCTGGTGATCCATGGAGAAGACTGAGCTTCTACTGCAGAAGACACAAGTTCAATCCCTAGTTGGAAAACTAAGATCCCACAAGCCACGTTGTGTGACCAGAAAAAGAAAAAAAAAAAAAAGACTAGTCAAACGTATGTGCCACACAATTAGATTCAATGAAAAGAACACACCATCACTTCTGTGATATTCTTACCAAAGTCACATAACCTGAATCAAATCTTAAGGGAACAGCAGACTACCCAAGTTGAGGTATCCAGTGTTAACACAAGGTTGCTGGTCTGAAGTCTTCAAAAACAGAATGTAAAAAGCAAGGGAAGAAAGGGGAATTGTTTTATATTGAAGGAGACTAAAGAGCCACGACAACCAAAGCAAATTAATTTTGAACTGGATCCTTTTACCAAAAAAAAAAGAACACACCATCACTTCTGTGATATTCTTACCAAAGTCACATAACCTGAATCAAATCTTAAGGGAACAGCAGACTACCCAAGTTGAGGTATCCAGTGTTAACACAAGGTTGCTGGTCTGAAGTCTTCAAAAACAGAATGTAAAAAGCAAGGGAAGAAAGGGGAATTGTTTTATATTGAAGGAGACTGAAGAGCCACGACAACCAAAGCAAATTAATTTTGAACTGGATCCTTTTACCAAAAAGACATTATTAAGACATTTGGCAAAATGAATACAGTGTGAGGACAAGATGGTAGTAATGTATCAGTGTTAATTTCCTAATTTTGATGGTTATTTTGTGGTTATGCAGAAAAATGTGTTCATCAGTAAGAAAGTCACTGTAATGTATTCCAAGGATGATAATTTGTTGTTGTCGTTCAGCCGCTTAAGTCATATCTGACTCTTTGTGACCCCATGGACTGTAGCATTCCAGGCTCCGCTGTCCTCCACTATCTCCCAGAGTTTGCTCAAATTCATGTCCATTGCATCAGTGATGTTATCTAACCATCTCATCCTCTGCCACCCCCTTTTCCTTTTGCCCCAATCTTGCCCAGCATCAGGATCTTTTCCAGTGAGTTGGCTCATGTCAGCAACTTACCCTCCAACAGGATAGGAAAAGTTGTTTGTATTCTAGTTTCAGTTTTTGAAAGTTGGATATTGTTTCAAACTAAAAAAAAGAAAAAGAAAATTTACATGCTGCCAAGGTGTGAGCATTTTAATGATTCTTCATACAAATTGCTAAGTTGCTTTTCCAAAAGGGATGTACCTCGCCTTATAACTATGCAGTTCCATTTTTTCCTATTAAATTTTTTGTCAGGTAAGCCAGGCACTCACTGCATTCAAAGACCTTATTTTCAGCCCTACCTGTCACACTTTATAATAGAAGTGCTGATTTTCATGAACTCACTTATTATCTCAAAGTGGGGGTAATCACTCATTGTATCATTAGCTGATAATGACTAGATGAGTTGATTGAGCTGTAAATGACTCTGGTTCGAGATTGCAGCTCTAGCTGATTAGATAAATATGCCACATATTTCATTTTGATCATATCAATTTCACTATCATTTGACTGAAATGTCTTCCTTGAACCTAAAGTTCTCATTAAGGCATGGTAATTTCTCTGAAATATGACTGTATGCATGACTTCTATCACCCAAAACCAATAGTTACAGAAAAGGAAGGTTATTTTACATTTTAGCAACTGCCTAGCTGTATGATTTTCCACAACTTGTGAAATCTGTAGATCCTTTGTTAGAGAGTGAATAATATCCTTATTGCACTCAGAGTATACATATGTGGTAGGGCAGAGAGACCATTATGGCTTTCACTGAATGTCTTGTCTAGTTTAAGAATTTGGGTGAAGAGATCTGGGGATGGGGTGTTATCCCCAGTAAGCCCTAAAAAATAGCTCTCTTTGGCACCTTGTGTGTGTTCATTATTCAGCTGTGTACTATGCCTTGCAACCCCATGGACTGTAGCCCTCCCAGCTCCTCTGTCTATGGAATTCTCCAGGCAAGAATACTGGAGTGGGTTGCCACTCCCTTCTCCAGGGGATCTTCCCTATCCAGAGATTGAACCCACATGTCCTGCATTTCAGGCAGATTCTTTATCATCTGAGCCACCACGGAAGACTATGTCAGGTAGTATTTAGACTTTGTAGCCAAGTAGTTCACTAACTTTAAAGTATATATGAATCTTGTTAAAATGCAGATCTGGTCCAGCAAATCTGGGGTGGGGCCTGAGAGTCTGCATTTCTAACAAGATCTCAGAAGATGCTGATAGTGCTTGTGCACAAACCATACTCACAGTGAAAACAAGTGGCCAGCAAACAGCCCACTTATGCTGTTTCATCAGGAATGGACCTCAGAAGTTGTGTGAAGCTTGACACATTGGTGAACCTGCTTCTCTTTGGAGCCTCACTCATCCACATGCACAAGAGTGGACTTGTGCAGAGGCCAGCTGGGTGGACCATGACAACAGCCACAGGTAACAAATGTATTAGACCAAGCTTGTGTACTTAAGAAAACAGACAAAAATTTGTCTTGTTGGTGCAGTGGTCTTCATTAGGAAGAGGCCCATATCTCCTATTTTTCTCGCAAATCATCTTGTACAACCTGGGGAAAGCAAGTCCTTGCCATCCCTAGGAAAGGGAAGATGAGAAACTGTGGGATCTCAGGAGCTGCCTTGGACGCTTCAAGGTTAATAGGAAGCTTGTCTGGTCAAATGAGCCACAAATTGACCCAAGCTTTAGGTTTAAGTTTATTCAGTCATTTTTCTCAGTGTTGGGATAAGAGAAGGTGCTTCTTTAACAGGAGTTGAGTGTGACTTAGTCTTTTCTGTGAATAACCTTGATTCAGAATTTGTAGGGATGCAGTTTGCTTAATGCTAAACAGGCACATAAACATTTCAAAGGCTTAATAAGGCAACGTTTTCTACTTTAAGTGGCTTCTGTTAATCTTTGGAAATTGGGTAATATCATCCCCATTATATTGATTTGTAAACTGAGACTCTAGGAGGTAGTTCACTTAACCAATGTCACATGTTAATGAATGGTGGAAGTGGGATTTGAATTCTACCTTTGTGATTTTTTGAAGCTCAGTGGCCTTCCAATGTCATACTTCTAGTGTTCTTTACTAAGGATACTGGGATAGGAAATGTATTTTAGTCCAAACCAGTAGGACATTGGTGATATTCTAGAATTTTATTGCTTGACCAAAATGATACAACAATTAAGAGATCGAGAAAGAATTCAAAGCCAGGTCTCATCAACTGTACAGGCTTTGCATTATACCCATTTCCTCTAATAATCCAAGATTCATGCTACCAACAGCAGTAATATGAATATTGCCTCATACTTGTACAACACTTAAAAGTTCTCAGAGTTGTCATTTTAGTCCCCTAAGAGCCCCAAGAGATAAGTAGGGCAGGCCTTTCCTGAGGTTCACAAGTTAGGAAATCAAGATTTAAAACTAAACCCAGGGGCTTACAATCAGGAAGTGGTGACCCTAGAATCTAGATCTTGGGAGCAAATTCCATGGGCCCACAGCCTTTACTGTCATCACAAGACCTCAGTGTACCTCTGGGTCACTTTTTAAATGGGCAGATCCCCTTCTGTGTATGGAGATTTCTTTTGAAGCAGCCTTTTAGAAACTAGTCAAGGCTGTGTTCTGCTTTTAGATTCCTAAGATAATTACAGCTGTTTTAATAGGAAGTTTTTGAATACGTACAATGCATAAACGTGAAAATAATATGGGCCTTGCCTTCAAGACACGAAAAGACATAAATATAACCAACATGAACAAAACGAAAAATTCATTTGAGTCTATATGTAAAGAAGAAACTTGAGGCAAAGATGTAAGTAAGTGAGAAATAAAAAGACTCTGCCACGAAAGAGGCACTTTGTACATTGCAGGTGACTTTTCTTTTAAAGACAAGTACCATTATGTTCAGAGAAGGCAATGGCACCCCACCCCAGTACTCTTGCCTGGGAAATCCCATGGTCGGAGGAGCCTGGTAGGCTGCAGTCCATGAGGTCGCTACGAGTCGGACACAACTGAGTGACTTCACTTTCACTTTTCACTTTCATGTGTTGGAGAAGGACATGGCAACCCACTCCAGTGTCCTTGCCTGGAGAATCCCAGGGACGGGGGAGCCTGGTGGGCTGCCGTCTCTGGGGTCGCACGAGGTCGGACACGACTGAAGCGACTCAGCAGCAGCAGCAGCAGCAGCAACCATTATGTTAAGGCTTCCCTGGTGGCTCAGACAGTAGAGCGTCTGCCTGCAGTGCAGGAGACTTGGGTTGGATCCCTGGGTTGGGAAGATCCCTGGAGAAGGAAATGGCAACCCACTCTACTACTTTTGCCTAGAAAACCCCGGAGGGAGGAGGCTGGTATGTTATAGTCCATGGGGTCGCACAGAGTTGAACACGACTGAGCAACTTCACTTTCACCATTACCGTGGTTCATAGAAATTTGGTTCTTCATTTCTCCTTTCTGTTTCCAAAAGCCCAAATGAACCAGGCAGAAATCCTTTGGAATCTTATCCTTGAGTAGCAATTACTGTTAGCCCTACTCAGGGTAATCTCCAGTAGCCCTGTTTTATGGCTACACTCCATTTGTTCTAAAAAAAAAACAAGTAAACAAACAAAGTACCTCTTCCTCAAACATGCTGAATTCTCATCCTGCTCCAGGCCTTCACATGTAAATACTTTTACCTCTGGAATGCTGTTCCTTTCAGTTCTTCAAGTCTTTAGGTCTCAGCTTAGCCTCATGCACCCTGGGAAAACTTTTTGAATTGTCCACATCTGGAGTAAAACATATAGTGGTCTGCACAGCTTAGGCTGTGCTGCAATGACACAAACATCTCCAAATCTCAGTGGCTTAATTTAAAAAAATGAACATTTATTTCTGATATATACTGTGTGTCCTTTGAGACTAAATAGGGCTCAGTTTCATATCATCCACCTTTGGGGTCTAAGCCCAGATATGCAATCATGCCAGTCACCATGAAGGAAAAAGGCTTTCCACCTAGATATGATTTGTGTTACTTCCACCCGAATTTCATTAGCCAAAATTAAGCTGAGAATTCCCTGGATGTCCAGTGGTTAGAACTCTGTGCTTTCACTGCCAGGGCCCAGGTTCAATTCCAGGTCTAGGGAACTAAGATCCCGCAAGCCATGTGGCCAAAAAATAAGAATAAAATAAGTCATGTCAAACTTTAAAGAGGTAAAGAAGTGCAATCCTCACTTGTGCCACAGAGACCCAGAATCTCAGTAAATGTCACTGACAATCAGCACAGACCTCTTCCTATTTGCTCTCAGAATCCAGTAGTGACCACAATTGCAATACTTGTTAAATACTCAATTGCGATTACCTGATTGTGGTCTGTGTCCCCTCAGTAGATTCAAAGCTTCTTTGGACAGCTATTCAACTCTCTCTTCATATCCAGTGTGTGGCATATATTCAGTGAAAAAGCTTGAATGAAGGAATCTATGTCCTATTTTTTTTTATGCAGGTTGGTATCTTTAAATGTATGATTTCAAAACAATTATAATTCAAAATGCTATTTAGGTCTAATGTTCCTTAGGAAAGATATACATATAGCCTTGAGCTACAATTCTGAATTTGCTTTTGAATGCAAATATTTTAACAAGCATAACACATAGAAGCTTGAACTATCAATTATTTCTAGCAGATTATGTAAAATATCTTGTTTATCCCAGAGATGGAAGAAAAACTTGTCTTTAAAAATAGCTCTCAAATTTTGTATTTGTCCTCAGCTTGTCTTGAAGATGAGTCAAAAGTAAGAACCACAGTATTTAAGAAAGAAAAATGATATTTATTTCACTTTCTTAGTTATGAGTGTTATATTAATATAACAAGTAAATGCAAAAGATAAATTGTGCATCGTAAGCTTCCATGTTTATGGTTACGTATTAATTTGGGGGGATATGTCAGGGCTTTAAAAGAGATCAGTTGAATTTCTTTCTTTTAAGTAATTTTAAATTTATTTATTTTATTTTTGGCTGTCCTGGCCTTCACTGTTGCTTGGGCTTTTCACAAGTTGACGCAAGCGGGGGCTACTCGCTAGTTGTGATACGTGGGCCTCTCACTGGAGTGGCTTCTCTTGTTTCATGGCATGCGCTGTAGGGCACAGGGGCTTCAGTAGTTGCAGCATGTGGGCTCAACAGTTGTGGCACACGAGCTCAGTTGTTCTGAGGCATGTGGGATCTTCCCGGATCAGCGATCAAACCCATGTCTCCTGCATTGGCAAGCACTTTCTTTACCCTGAGCCCACCAGGCAAGCCCAAGATCAGTTGAATTTCTACCTCAAGAAAGTCAGTTTAGGAAATAACCCACTTGTTTATTGTTGGATTCAACCAAAATGGTAAATTCTCTAAAATATCCAGCTGCTAACAAGTATCTTGAACAAATTAAATGACATGTTCCCAGCAAGCTGGTGTTTATAAACATAGCTATGAGGAACTTTTGGAAAATGCACAAAGTGTAAATTTGTATTAAAAACTATAGTTCACTGAAATGTCACATTTCCTTAACAAACTTGTTTTCAGAGAAATCATGTCACTTTTTTTTAAGTGCGAGCATTGGATATAACAATTATTAGATTTAGCATGGAGAATATGCCTACCAATTTTAGCTTCTCTAATTTTTAAAGTTTTTAAAAATCAGATTGGCCCTAGGAAAATCTATAGGATATATTATGTTTGTATGGTATGTTTATGTCATTATAACATTTTTAAAGTTTTATTAAATTGATTTATAATGTGTTAAATTATGCTATGCAGCAGAGTGACTCAGTTATAGATATATGTATTCAGTTAAGATTTATCCTTTTTCATATTCTTTTCCATTATGGATATTGAATATAGTTCCCTGTGCTATATTTAAAATAAAGACCATAAGTTTTAATTTTCTTTCTCACAGGAGCAAAGTGTTATGTGTTTAAGCGTTTTGAGCAAGTGGGTAGCATGTGGGGTAGTATGTTTAATATAAAAGTCATGCTTCTAAGAATAGTCTTAAAGCCTATGCTGGGCATGTTATCAGAAAGTTTGCTACTTAATAATAACTGGAATAATTCACATCCATAGGTCTTGATGATTTTTGTTCCCTGATATTAAATGGATTGCAGTAGAACCTTGTTGATTATCCATCCTAAAGATAATAGTTGGCATCTGCTAACACCAAACTACCCATCCTTTCCTCACCTCCTCCCACTTAGCAACTACAAATCTGTTCTCTATTTCTGTGAGCCTGTTTCTGTTTCAAATATATATTCATTTGTGTCACAGTTTAGATCATATGGTACTTACCTTTTTTCTTTCTGACTTCACTTAGTATGATAACCTCTAGTTCCATCCATGTGGCTGCAAATGGCATTATTTCATTCTTTTCTATGGCTGAGTAGTATTCCATTGTGTATGTATACATATATGAATATGTATACTTACATACAGGGCTTCGCACGTGCCGCTAGTAATAAAGAACTTGTCTGCCAATGCAAGAGATGTAAGAGACATGGGTTTGCTCTCTCGGTAGGGAAGGTCCCATGGAGGAGGGGAAGCCCCAGGAATGCATGTATCTTTTCAAGTTATAATTTTCTCTGGGCATGTACCTAGGGATGGGGTTGCTAGATCATATGGTATCTCTATTTTTAGTTTTTTTGAAGAGCCTCCAAACTGTTCTTCATAGTACTGCACCAATTTACATTCCCACCCACAATGTAGGAGGATTCCCTGTTCTCCACACCCTTTCCAGAATTTATTATTTGTAGACTTTTCAATAATGGCCATTTTGACTAGCATGAGGCGATATCTTATTGTAGTTTTGAGTTTGCATTTCACTAGTAATTAGCAGTGTTGAGCATCTTTTTATGGGCCTTGGCCAACTGTATGTCTTCTTTGGAGAAATGTCTATTTAAGTCTTCTGCCCTCTTTTTGATTGGGCTATTTGGTTTTTTGTTATTGAGTTCTATGAGCTGTTTGCATATTTTGGAAATTAAGCCCTTTCACTCACATCATTTGCAAATATTTTCTTCCAGTCCACAGGTTGTCTTCAGTTGTGTTTACTGTTTCCTTTGCTCTGCAAAAGCTAGTAAGTTTGATTACTTTCAATAACAGTTTTATTTAGATCACCATGATAATGTTCTGAGATATATGAATATCAGCCACTTTTAGCCATATCTGACTAGACCATTTTCATACTAAAATTAAGTTTCCATCTTCCCGGTCCACTTCCCAATAGTCGCAGTTTTTTTAAGCAGTTACATTTAATGGGGAACTGTTCATGAATCCTCTCAGCACCTGTCATTGGGTCAGCTCTCTGCTGATTTGGGCAAAGAATTTCATCTCCTCCAAAAAGAGCTTCTATCTTGTAATTTTCTCCTTTTCTTGATGATAAGAGCCCAACTTGATAACTTATGGAAAATATCTGGATGTTTACTTAAGAGAAATGTGAGTTCCTATAAACAGATGTTTACTTTTATGGTTATATCACCTTTTTTTTACATTAAAAACAACTATGGGGTGGATGGACCTAGAGATCATCATACAGAATGAAGTAAGTCAGACAGAGAAAAAAGAAATAGCATATAACATCCCTTATATGCAGAACCTTAAAAAAAAAATGATACAAATGAACTTATTTACAAAACAAAAGCAGGCTTACAGACTTAGAGAATGAACTTCCGGTTACCCTGGAGAAGGATAGGGAGAAGGGATAGTTAGGGAGCTGGAGGTCAATATGTGCACACTGCTGTATTTAAAATGGATAACCAAGAAGGAGCTACTGTCTAGCACAGGGAATTCTGCTCAGTGTTATGTGGCTGCTTGGCTGGGAGAGGAGTTTGAGGCTAGCTTCCTTGGGGGCTCAGTGGTAAAGAGTCTGCCTGCCAGTGCAGGAGACATGGGTTCAATCCTTGGTCCAGGAAGATCCCACATGCTGCAGAGCAATGAAGCCCATGCACTGCAGCTATTGAGCCTGTGCTCTAGAGACTATGAACCACGACTGCTGAAGCCCACACACCCTAGCGCCCACGCCCCACAAGAGAAGCCACTGCAATGAGAAGCCTGTGCATCGCAGCTAGAGAGTAGCCCCTGCTTGCTGCAACTAGAGAAAAACCCGCTCAGCAACAATGACCCACCACAGTCATCAATTAATAAATTTTTAAATGAAAAATGGACACGTGTGAGAGATAACTAGATAAAATTGAGAAGACTTGATGATAGATTGGCTACAGAGAGGGAGAAAAAGAAAACGGTCATAGAGGACTCTGAGGTCTCTGGCTTAAATAACTTTTTGGATGCCAGTACTGAATAGGTAGAAAGCATGAAAGGTCCTGGTTTGGGTCTGGGTATTGGACATGCTGAATCTGCACTCAATATGCCAGCAAATTTGGTCTGGGTATTGGACATGCTGAATCTGTGTTATCTTTGAGATAGCCAAGTAAAGATGTTGAGTAGGTATCTGTAGATATCTGGAACTCAGAGGAGGGGTCTGAGCTGGAGATTTCAATTTGCAAGTCACTAAGGAAATGGTGGACTTCCCTGGTGGCTCAGACTGTAAAGCATCTGCCTAGAATGCAGGAGACTCGTCCAAGGTCAGGAGGGGTGGCCAGAAGGAGATACCCCTCGTCCAAGGTATGGAGCAGCCGTGAAGACATAAGCCACGTCCAAGGTAAGACAAACCCAAGTAAGACAGTAGATGTTGCGAGAGGGCATCAGAGGGCAGACACACTGAAACCATAATCACAGAAAACTACCAATCTGATCACACGAACCACAGCCTTGTCTAACTCAATGAAACTAAGTCATACCGTGTGGGGCCACCCAAGACGAGCAGGTCATGGTGGAGAGGTCTGACAGAATGTGGTCCATTGGAGAAGGGAATGGCAAACCACTTCAGTATTCTTGCCTTGAGAACCCCATGAACAGTATGAAAAGGCAAAATGATAGGATACTGAAAGGGGAACTCCCGGGTCTGTGGTACCCAATATGTTACTGGAGATCAGTGGAGAAATAACTCCAGAAAGAACGAAGGGATGGAGCCAAAGCAAAAGCAATACCCAGTTGTGGATGTGACTGGTGATAGAAGCAAGATCTGATGCTGTAAAGAGCAATATTGCATAGGAACCTGGAATGTCAGGTCCATGAATCAAAGTTAATTGGAAGCAGTCAAACAGGAGATGGCAAGAGTGAACGTCGACATTCTAGGAATCAGCGAACTAAAATGGACTGGAATGGGTGAATTTAACTCAGATGACCATTATATCTACTACTGCGGGCAGGAATCCCTCAGAAGANAAAAAAAAAAAACAAATTTGAAAACAAGAAAGTATGTCAAGAACTAAGTGAGAATAGGATACTTCAGATATGACTATTCCGATGTTCAAAGTCTCCCCTTAAATCCTCAGAGGTGGGTTGGGACCAGATTTAGGGCTTTGTGTGAGCCACGTGACCCTGAGTAAGCAATGTAACACATTATTGGCCAGGGGATTTTTGCAGAAACTAACACCTGTGGCCAGTGATTTGTTACGTAAGTGAATGTTGAAACACTCCAGTCAATAATGTTCAGGTAAACAAGACATATTAATATATCTCTGGTCAATAAGTTGTTAAACTATCTGTGCCTCAGATTCCTCATCTGTGAGATAGAATTTATCACAGTACTTCCTTTGTGAGTTTATTATCAGGGTTAAATGAACTAATGAAAGTAAAGTACCTGGCAGTGACCACTGCTGTATAAAAATAGTAGCCCCTGCTAGTCAATTCCAAAGGCCAAAAGGCCAAGGGACTTCTTTCCTTGGGTGTCAGCGACTCACAAGTCCACACTGCCTTGGGGGGGGGGCTCCATTCTCAACATGTATATATGTTACTCCAGGTTGGAGAGAAAATGAATCCAAGTAAATGTAATTTGTGGAGATATACTAAAATCTCAACCAAAAACTTCTAGGTGACCTTGCAAAAATCAACATCCAATAAATGAATTAAGCAGGAGCTAGAACTCTTTGGAGAAATAGAGAATGAAGTTAAAGCAACTTCAAGAGTCTACTAAATATGAGAGGAAAATCAGTAGGAAAAAAAAGTGGAAAAGAAGGTAGTTACTGGTACCAGTGTGTCCAGGCAGAGATGAAATCCCAGGAGAAACAAGTGAGTTCAGGGAGAGTTCCAGGGGAGAGGAGAGGGTGAGAAGTTTCATTGCATGTGATATCAGGAGAGCTAGTCAAATTGCAGCCCATCCTGACACACACCAGAGTGAACCTCCCTTCCTGGCAATGAGGGAGCTGAGAAACTTACTTCACTGATTCACAAAGGACAAAAGGAGATGTCAGAAGCCTGAGCATTCAGTCTTTGGAGAAGAAACTTCCAAATCCACAGGTGATGGGAATAGAAATTTAGCCTCAGGGTTCAAATCATAGAATGTTCTCTATAGATTTTTGTTTTGGGGTAAAGTTGACTCTAGTTTTTCTTTCTTAAAAATGTAACTTTCACAATAGTTAAACATTGATTTCACTTACTTGCTTGACCTCCATTAAATCCACCAAAGTGGGAATTCCCTGATGGTCCAGGGGTTAAGACTGGGCTCTTTCAGTGATGTGGTCCACATTTTGTCCCTGGTTGAGAAGCTAAGATCCTGCAAGCCAAGCAGCGTGGCCAAAACAGAACAAAAGCCCCCCACCAAAGTCATTTGTTAATGTTTAAAAAGTGAAAAAACTCATTTCCCTGATACTTTGTTGGTGGGAGTGCTCACTGTTACAAGGCCAAAGGAGGACAATGTATTGCTATCTATCAAAGCTACAAATGCGTGAGTCTGCTGCAGCATTTCCTCTTCTAGAAAATTTATCCTGTGGATACTTGCCTGCAGGGATATAGCATTTCCATGAGTTGCTTATTGCAGTCAATGTACCATGGAGTACTATCCTGCTGTAAAATGAAGGATGAATTTATTTATATGTTGAAATGGCTAGATCTCAAATATGCACTAAAAGAAAGGATCAAGATACATAATGCTCCATTTAAAAAAAATTAAAACAGGTAGAAAAAGACATGTGTGTGACTCTGTGACTCAGGTCTTTGATGACGAACTGCACATGGCAATGCTAGTTCATAATCTAAGGTTTCAACCAAGATGATTTGAGAAAGGTGCCTCTGAAGGGTTTCATAAATATCAAATACCCCACAAATATGCAATATATGTTTCCCTTTCTCTTCACTGATGAAACAAATATAGGCTTTTATAATAGCATGAGTCATAAGTCTATACATCCCATGAAGGCAGAGGCTGCATTTCTTTTGATCAATAGCATATTTCTATCACCAATTATTGTTGAGGCTAACCTGAGTTTCCCCAAAAGTAGAGCCTAAGATCAAGGCTACGTGCAAAACAGTGATGCCAGGAGGCAAGAATAAAGGGCAGAGAGAGTGAACAGGGGAGGAGGGAGGGCCAGTACAATGTTGCATCAGCAAGTTGACCATTGCTGTAAGTAGCCGGTAGATACTATGCAGTCTTCTGAGGAGCCTTACGAAATGCATCACAGACCCTTACACTTGGAGACAGAAAGGGCAAGGCATTCACCCATCAGTCCCAGCTCCCGCTGATCAGACATTCTCACCAAACTTTGACTCCCCCAGCACTCCAAGTTATGCAAGCATGAGTTACAAGTGGGTTCTCCTGGGCATCCAATGACACAGCTTCAGAGAAGCACTAGGAAGCAGGAGGCCCATGGTGCAGGCCTGCAGCAAAGTCCAGCCAGGCTGCCTCTGCACAGAGTTGAGTGAAGGTTGCAGAGAACGGGGGGCCACAGCTGTGGCTGGCACAAGAGGCAAGTCTGAGAAGACCTGAAGTGATGTACAAGAGGTGTTCAGTACTTGATGTGTGTCACGCTGTAGGGGCTCAGTAAATATTTATTCACCAAAAAGGCCCCAGGTGACTGGATCACAGAATTGGAGGATGCCTTGGAAATAGGCTCATCCAATCTTCTACCTGGTACAGATTTTTCTTTTGGAGGAAGTTGCTTCAACACTGCCCCAAAGTGGGAGCTCACCCACCACTCACAGGGAGTCTTTTTCATGTTCAATGACTTCTGCCCCCTGGGACGTTTGCCTCACATGAACAGAAATGTGTCCTGCTGAGACTTCGGCCATCAGTTCCAGTTTGGCCCCCAATAGCATAATATAGCCACTTCTTTTGCCAAATTACACCTGTAAATGAGGTTTGCAAGTAAATGCAACACTTAAACAGGAAGCCAAGGGTTGTTATTTTCGTATCCTCCAACTTAAGTCTGCTGGAGCCAGGAGAGCTGAATCCTACCACCACGCCACCCCTACAATCTCTCCTGTTGGGATAGCTGTTAGGGAGCTGATTTATATCCAGCTGGGTGGAGTGAACTTACATTCTCAGAAAAGCAACTTGGATTTCATCAAAATCGACACCTTCCGTCCATCATCCCATGGTGAGCACCCTGTCCTAGAATGGATGATCGCCCCTGAGGACCCCTCCTATGTGGTACATCCTTGAGAAAATGAACCACAGCCAGAAGCAGCAAACTGGGCACACACATATGCTTGAAGACACTGGCCACGTCTCTTTAGAGGCATTTCCATGCCTTCTGTCATTTCCCCACGAGGAGATGGTGCCATGCTGTGTTGGCCACTTTCTGTCCAGTACTTTCCAGTTTATCAAGTGTCAACTTTTTTTTTTTTTTTTGATCACACCATGAAGCTTGTGGGATCTTAGTTCCCTGAGCAGGGGTTGAACCTGGGGCCCCAGAAATAAAAGTACCAAATCCCAACCACGGGACCACCAGGAAATTCCCCATCAAGGGAAATGATGGGAGAACTCTCTTAAAATGATGAGTCCAAGATGAAATCAGTGCTCCCTGTGGGACCTGACCAGCTCTGGGCACAGTAAGGCTCTGAGTCACACTACACACTTTTGTTCATGTTAAATCAACAGGAGAAATCTTGCATCCAATTAATTTTTAGAAAATTTGACCGAATGAAACAAACTGTAGAGAAATATGAAACACCATTTGTTCCTATGTGAATACACATATGTTCTTTTAAGAAAAAGTAAGT